>JAOPJJ010108200.1:0-12036 GCA_027122795.1 Enchelyopus cimbrius
TTTATTGTATTTGAATTTCACTCGTTCAGGTCTGATCATGTTCCTGTATCAATCCATCCACAAATAAACCTTCCATCAGCAGATTTGTATTATGATGCATTTTCATTTTAGTCAAATCATGAATAAGTCATAAAAGTATAGGGTGATCAGACGTCCCGGTTTGACCGGGACAGTCCCGATTTTGAGTCTCGTGTCCCAGGTCCCGAAAAGACCAGTTCGGGACGCTATAGTGTCCCGGTTTTTACGATGCAATGACACTGTCCTGGCACAACGCCAGCATAGTCTACATTATCTTAATATATCACAATAAAGTTAAAGTATAAAGTGAGTTTTCGTGCTTGTGTGTGTCTGCAAACATGCTGTCGGCTTGTCCATGAGCCGCCCCCCCCCACCGGCGCACATCGAACGTTAGGATACATTGTAACACTATGTCCCGGTTTTTGGTTCGAGAAATCTGTTCACCCTATTCAAGTAACAATATTCAAATACTAACAATGTTGGGTCAGACAGAATTTGTTTTTGTTATATAAATAATATAGTCTGAATCCAGTGGAACAGATAGTGGTTTTAGCGGATATAAAAACGTTCAGGTGTTTATATAGATATCTGTTTATGTAGGATAGGCTATATAGATGTATAGTATAGCCTAATCAAATATTGTTTCTTCAACTTCAAAATAGCTGACCGGATTATGTTCCCAGTTGATGTCGGACATCTGGTCACTTATAGAATATCAGAATATTCTATTACTGTTAAGCCAACTATGAATAATGAAACACGCCGAGCCATAGCTACACGTATCACAAAAACGTGTGAAAATCTGTGATATTCAGTGAGGTATGATTAATGAAATGCGCTGACAGTTCATTGCTCCATTCAAACGCATTACAGTGAGTGGACCGTCTATGTTATAGGATGTCTGTTATACGTCACTGTTCTCAGGTCGTGCCTCCTATTCACTGATTGGACAGGCGGATTTTGGGGAAAATAAATCGTTCGAACAGACAGCATGGCCAGACCGTAAGTACTGAAGAGAAAGATTTTGCGGAAGTACGTAGGTGGGCGGTGCCAGGCTAGAGGTACTGTAGAGGTAATAGGACCAATTGTCATCGTTCCTAAAGACCGATAACATCATTAAACGTTTGTTTGCAAAGCTGCGAAACTCACCGACTGGTCACTAGTGTTAGTTGATGTTCGACCCAAAAAATCAGGGCAAAGTAAGCTTTCCAGCAGGAATTAGACGGTCGTTCCTCTTTTTCAGAATGTAAACAATCAATTTTCCGGTTCTTTCCGGTGGCCTGGCTAAAACAAAATGACTTGCTGGAAATCATACTTGGCTCAGATTTTTTTGACACTAGTGACCACTCTGAGTTTCACAGCTTTGCAAATGAACGTTTAATGACCGTTATCAGTCTTTAGGAACGACGACAATTGGTCCTATTACCTCTACAGTGGGGCTACAAAAAAAGATAAACTTCTCCAAACACAGCATTTCGGCGAAATGAACACCTGAACCAATCTATTTCATCATAAACAAACTGGAAATAGGGCTCAAAGCGTAAAATACCGGAATATTACTTTAATATTACTGAGCTGTTGTGGGCCTAACTTAAGGACACATCCGTGAAAGAAGGTGTCCACTTGATAACCCCAATGGCATGTTGTGCACTACTGTTGCTGCATACTAAGTTGGGCATGTGTTGCATGCGTTTACTTGGGATGGCTAGATTGGATTAAGCCATAGACTGATTTTGCCACTCGAACGGACCGTATCACTTGTCTGAGTATACATGGCCCTTCAGAGAATCGGATAAATGGTTGGAGCATGGCTGACTCCGCTACGCTAGGTGGCGCTGTAGCCCTTCAACAAGTGGTTTTAAAGACACGTCCGGGTGACCGCTACGTCACAGCAACAACGAACTTAGACTTAGTTCAGCATGAACGAATCCTACGATGGCCACGACAAGTCCCGCCCAATGCCTACCTCCGATTGGCTGAGCTCAATGAGTATGTACGCTACGCACTCACGCCGTGCTAGTACGTCGAAACAAATGATTTGTGTTAGGGTTAGGGTTAGGGTTAGGGGTGAACTGAGGTGACGTGTTGAAGCGCCTCGAGGGCGACGTGCAAGCCAATCAGAGGTACTTGGTGTGGCCATAGTATGATTCGTAAATACGCAACAGGGTCTCCTCCTCCGTCCAGAATTGGGTTGTTGATTTGGTCAAAGCCATATTTATTACGTCGTCTCCTTCTTCTTCCGGGTGAAAGCCCCGGCGGGAATTCCCGACCATGCGTAGAATGCGTGGTCCGATGTCCGATGCTGAGTATATGCAGGTAGAATTATGACTATGAACGATTTGTATACATTTACATTTAGGGCATTTAGCAGACTCTTTTATCCAAAGGGAATACAAGTACATACATTTTTGTCATTCACACACCGACAGTGGGTCAACCATGCAAGGCTGAATGGATGTAGGCCCCAGCAGGTCCTAGACTAGGATTTATCTCACGACTGTTCTGTGGTTCTGGTCCCCAGGGGTCTCCTACAGCTTAGTGCAAGGGCTGCTGCAGGAGGGGGAGGTGGAGGTGAGGTTCTCCACCACGCGGTGGAGACGCACATCAGAGCCACGGCCCTTGAGCCGAGACAGCAACCAGACCGTCCAGGCTGAACCAGACCAGGATCAGATCCCGGACCCGGACGAAGACCACCAGGACCCCCCAGACCAGGAGCAGGAAGAGGAGGGTGTTCCTGGGCTGCTGTCATCTGAGCAGACGGACAACAGCTCTCACATCGAGGTACTGCAGAGGAGCAGTTTCCCCTCTATGCATTCAGCAGCGGTGCACCGCCGCTGCTGAATTGTCAGCGCCACTGCAACAAAAAAAAAATTGCAAAAAGAATTTAAAAAAATGTTTGTGAGAATGACCACAATTACGACACAGCACCACTACCACAAAAAAATCTAGGGGGAAATGCTGAGGAGCTTTAAGACCTGGCCTCATGTTCAGAGAGCGCACATGGTGACCTCCTGTTACAGACTAGGCCTATTCACATCAGGCCTATTCAATTACCTTTTACAGATCTGGAAAAAGATCTTAGGGGCTGGACATTCACATGACCTGTAGCTGACCTGTAAAGCTACGATCTACTGTCTTTGTACGGGGATTTTTTTTCATTTTTTTTAGAAACACAATGTTGCATTCAAAAAGATATTTTTTAATTTTTTTATTTGGATTTTGTCTAAATTTTACAGCCCGGTTTAAAGCATTTGATATTTCTGTTTTCAACAACAGCCCTCACAAATCAGTTGGCAATTAAAATGATGCACTTCTATTAATCAAACAATACAAACTTTGAATGTTAACGTTATTTAAATTAATACACTTTGGTGCTGCTTTTAACATCGTATTTTATTTCGTCCTACAGTCAATCTTTACGTATTTGTTTTGGTTTGTGCAGTAGTAATGTTGAACTCATTTCAGTGTGAGATATTACTCTTTTTGGATTGTGTAACAGCTGGAAAGATTTGGTTTGCATGTGGTCGGAGCAATCTACTGACCGTGTTGAAGTTCATCTGTTTGTTTTGAAGCCAACACGATGTCAATCAAAAAAATGTACGCACAAAAAATTGCTAACCGACACAGACTAAATCCAATCTGTGTTTTTAGGAAATGAGTAAAAAAGAGACTGTGCTTCACTGTGCTTAATCACTGTTAGCTAGCAAAGACTCCCACTCGCTGAGCAATCGATGTGTGAGACATGCTGTGGTTTCTTAATGGAGGACATCACATTATCTTTTCCTTTATCGTCACTCAACGCTTCACTCCAGAACAGATAACATGCAGTCGTTGAAGGGCTTCTTCATTTTTAGTTAGGATCCATGCTGCACTGAGTAATGCGGCAGTAGCTTATTCTCGCATCTGCTTCTAGGAGGCTATCCGACTGAATTTTGTGTCTGCAAACAAGTGACCATGTCCCGATAGTTTGCCATCAGGTTGGGAGTGCATAGTCTGGTGATGTCTCTTCACATTTTATTGTTTAATCAATCAGGTCCTCTTTTGAGTTCCTCTTTCAGGTTCTGTTTTAGTCTCTGGGGTGGTCGAGATAGATGTTTTCAGTAAGATTAGAATAATTTTCATCAGATGATCTCCTGATGTCAGGAAGGATCCAGCAGCATTTCTGTGTGATCAGAGCTCTGGCCGAGGAGATGTTTATTCCTCAGAAGTCCCAACTGCTGAACATGTCTGTTTCCCTCAAGGAGATCACACATAACCATCTGTGTGTTTATTATTCATTTTCATCTTCGCAGGAATTCCCCGTATTTCCTGTCAGGGTCAGTGAAGAGATCTTGTCTGAAAAAGAACATTTTGGTTTTCCACAGCTTCATGGTGTAATCATGTAATTAAAAACTGTGATGACAGAAATTATTTCGAAATAGTAAGTGTTGAAACCCTCTACCAATGTGGAGGGAGCATTTCTATAGAAGTATTATATCGAACATATAATATATTTCAAACTATATATTCAGCCACTGACATTTATATATTTATATTAGGAGATTAAGGACAGGTCATTGAGCAGCAGGTAGGGGTTAGACAGTACAGAGACAGGTCATTGAGGAAAAGGTAGGAGTTAGGGAGTAAAGAGAAGGAGAAGCTATGTGTTGGAGAGTACAGAGACAGCTAATTACAAACCAAGCAGATGTTACAGTTCAGTTATGGGTCGTTAGGGTCCGCGTAGGGGTTAGGGGTCATCTAGCTCTAGAATGCTCAAATGTGAACATTGGGCATGGAACCCTGAACCTTGACTCTCTAAGTCAAGAGAGTCAACACCTTGACTGATCATTTGTTATAAGTCATTAGAAGTATAGTATTAGTGTAGTTAAGGTACAGTGTTGGTGACTGTATTAGCCAGCTATATAATAACCACAGGCTTGCTAACAGGGCGTGGCAGTGTCAAGGTTTTTCCGAGCATCAGCCTTCCTGGCGCTCTATGCTGTGTATATATGCGGTCTTCAGAATATGGTGTCTGCTTGTTGTTGTTGTTCAGGATGTCCCCTGTGGATATACTGCCGTGATGCTGGGAGTAATAAAAACGACACGCTACATGCATTTAGCCTGCGGTGCTAATGGCTTACCTCCTCGCTACCTTTAACAAGGATTATCCTTGATTGACAGAGCGTGGAGTTTGGCACTGGATGAAAGCCATCTCTTGCTTCCTGCTTGCTTATATAACCACTGGAAGCCTTTATTTTTAAAACATATAGATTGGAAAACGGGAGGCAGGCTTGAAAATTGTTTTTTTATCCCTTCAGGAGCAGCAGATGAGCTGTTTTTGAACACCTTTGTTAACTACAGCACACATTAGCCTCTAAACATGGCAGACATATCTGGGTGAGAGGGAGTTGAAAGACAGGTCATCAGATGTTACAGTGTGAAGCTCAGTCCCAACAGCCAATGGCACGTGCAAACAGACACACATCAAGTGTCTAATCCTCCGGTAGGTAGCGGCAAATTTGTGGCACGGCTGGATGACCGGGAAAAAAAACAGTCACCTTCTTTTGTTTTCAGACCAAAAGCTCTGGCCGTTGCCATGGCGACAGAAAACATACACATCATCAAAACAAATGCAGGGAGACAGGAATGAACGAATGACACGAAATCTCCGCCTCCGGGATAACAACTGTTTGTGTAGAACAATGTGTCCTGAACACTGAACCCTTGTGTCAGCCCTACGGGTCTGACCTCACAGAGTTGTCGAGGATCACCAATTTATGATGTGTTCGGAGAGTTTTGACGCGTGGGTGAGGTTATGACCAGTAGTCATAACCTCAGTATAAGGTATAAGGTCTTGCACACTTTCATGAGGTCTTCACTGGCTATCTCACTGAAGCAAAATCTCTTATTTGGTCTTTGTGACGTCCAATAGGAAGACACGGATCATAACTACTACACATCAAAGACGTACGGCTCAACTGACCCCCTTAGCAAAGAATTCTGGGTAAACATTGAGCAGATGGACAAGGACAAGGTGAAGATCCATGGAATCCTGTCCAATACTCACAGACAAGCTGCGGTAAGACCACACAAACACACACACACAGTTATCTTATCTGTATTGAGCTAGTCTGGTCTGGGAGCGTCTATTCTGGTCGGGGTGCAGATAGTTTGGTCTGGGGAACAGGTAGTCCGGTGTGTAGCGCATATTGATGAGGTCACAGTGTCTGGGATGGGGTGACAGAGGGCCCATGTCAGTGACGGATGAGGACCTGGAGGTGATCTGCTTCTCATTCAGCATTCAGATCCTCTCCGCTCCGCTGCTCCCTGATGGAATGTACTGATGAATACAGAACGCGGCCGTCTGCTACTGTTCCACTGTATTAGTCTTTCTTTAACACGTATGTCTGTCTGTTTCAGAGGGTGAATCTATCCTTTGATTTCCCCTTCTATGGACATTCCCTCAGGGAAATTACCGTGGCAACTGGTGGTAAGTGAGCAGACCTCATGACCTCTCTCTCTCTGTCCCCTCTCTCTCTCTGACTGTCTCTCTCTCCCTCTCTTTCTGTCTCTCTCTGTGTCTTTCCCCCACCTTTCCTCTCCGTACGCTATACTGTTACCCAGAACCCCTTTCTCCTCCCCACCCCTGTATCCTCAGGTTACCCACAATCCCTTTCTCCTCTCACCCCCTGTACGCTAAGATTACCCAGAAACCCGTTCTCCTCTCATTCCCTTACCTTGATATGTGGGTTTGTCTAGGCATAGAGGAGAAGGAGGAGGAGGCAACTATCATCGGTCTTTCTCAGACCTCCCCCCCGCCCCAGACATTCTGTTCTGTCAGCCGGCCTCCGCTCTTTTTAACAAACGCATTCCCTTCATCTTCCTCCTCCAACTCCTCCACCTCCTGCTCCCTAAAGAAACCAAAGCAGCAGAGATGTTATACCTGTGCGTGCATTTGTGTGTCTGCCTTTGTGTGTGTGTGTGTGTGTGTGTGTGTGTGTGTGTGTGTGTGTGTGTGTGAATTAACCAGTATGGACCTGTATACCAGTATGAACCAGTATATTACCAGTCTTAAGCAATAGAGCAATATAGATTAGTCTAGTTAGTCTAGATTAGTCTGAACCAGTTTAACGTAATTTGAAACCACACACACACACACACACACACACACACACACACACACACACACATAAAAGCATGGCCACAGGCACGTTGCTGTATAGCTGACTCATGGTGAGGTCGTGTTTGCCACGGAAATTGTCTTGGAAAATACTCACATACACACGCACACGAAAAATCACACCCAATTCATCTCCCATGTTTGTACCCCCCCCCCCCTGTCTCTTCACTCTGTTCACACCAAAAGTCATAAACATGACCTTTACGCCTAGAGCTTGTCTTTGAGTCTGCTCTGTGCTTGACTCCCTGCCCTGGGCCACGCCCCCTTCCAGAGCAGATGATCCCAGACTCTGATTTCAGCCCAGTGCCGGGCCGCCAGCTCCTAGCTCCTGGCTCCTGGCTCACTCTCTCTCTGCCAGCCAACATTTAAACATGTCCCCCTCGGATCAGACATGAAAACACAGCAGTGGGACCTCAGTGTTCCCCTGTGAACCCTCACTGTCAAAACATTTGTTTGCTTATTGGAAGCCCATGAAAGATCAAACCTCTCCCAAAGGATTTAAAACATAAGTTTGCTCAGAGCGAGTGGATGTTGTAGTTTGGGAGTGAAGGCTGCTGACTTTGTGAATAGAAATTGTGTCTGTTGCCTAAGCGTCTGGTACTCATGAAGCGTCATCTTCTGGAGGCCATTCACAAACAAGGCTGACACCTGCTAGCCGCTAATGGCTACTAACAGCTAGCGGATAACTTCTGCTAATGGCTAGGGGGCTGAGGGACTGCTAGGCTGCCACACTCCACCTAGGCCCAATTTACTCGAAGGGAAAACGCAGATATTTCCACGCCGTTTGGCCTCACATTTGGCCTACACGAAAACCCTGTTTTTATCACAGAAAACGATAATTTCAAAAAACTCTAGCCAAAGTGGAGGTTAGGTTCTCAAGCGTCACATTATGTGCCAGAAAATGCTTAACGTCATGTGAGCGCCCTATGTTTACCGCTCATGTTATTTTGTTGTTGTTGATTCTGAGGATTCTGATTGGCTTGCATGGCTTTATCCTTCTCCCTACACTGCCGCCCATAGGTTTGGCAGTTATAATGGCGCTCGATGGCATATTATGCGGGTTGATGTAAATGACAACTGTTTTGTGTGCACGGTGTTATTTTTTAAAACGGAGGGGGGCAAATATTTGTTTCTCTAAATACCCTGGTATGTATAAACGTGGCCCTAAGTCACTTCTACGTTGCTGCTACATGGGCTGGTGTCTCCATGCAGGGGATCTCCCAGAGTGTGTGTTTGGAGATTGCTGGTTTTACCTGTGCACATTGATTATACAACAGGTGTGCAGCCTCACCTGGCCCCAGTCTGACTGGGGCCAGGTGAGGCTGCTTAAACAACCCATCACTGCCAGCCAGTCCACCTTCAAGTTCAATTTTTGTCAAAACAAACAACAAACAAACAACTCCTCAAGCTAGATAGAGAGAGAGATGGGGTAGAAAGAGGGAAAGTTATTGGTTTATGTGTAATTTTCTAAACTGATGTTAGATTTGTATTATTGTCTCTATTGTGTGTAATAAATGTTGAAACAGCATTTAGAATTCAGAATTGATCTAAGAGAAAGAGCTAAATGGTTTTGTGTGTGTGTGTGTGCACATCTGTTTTGTGTGTGTTCAGGGTTCATCTACACCGGTGATGTGGTCCACAGGATGCTAACGGCTACCCAGTACATCGCTCCTCTCATGGCGAACTTTGACCCCAGCGTCTCACGGAACTCTACCGTCATCTACTTTGACAACGGTAACTAAAGTTTTATGGGTTCAAATTTTTAGGCAAAGTTGTGTTGTATTAAGTTATGTGGTTTGAAGTTGTATTGTTTTGATTATTGTAAGCAGATAATATGATATACATTGTTTTTTGATAATATAGTACAAAGGTATACATTATTATATATTACATTTATTCTGTATACATCCTTGCAACACTGAGGTGTCTTGTCTCGCTGTATTTGTCAAATTTTTCTCTTTTAATGAAAAGTAAATAGCTTTTGGGATAAAAGTAATACTGTATTATTATGGAAGAGAGAGATAGACTATTAGAGATGGAAGGTGTAGATAGGGATAGAGAGGGACAATCTAAATGTTTACTCCCTCCTTGCAAATAAAGCTATTTTGTAGACAGTACTACCACTATGGCCAGAGTTTATTAAGTACTACAGCCGGAGGTTATTAAGTTCTACGGCCAGAGGTTAATAAGTTCTGCAGCCGGAGGTCATTATGTACTGTAGCCACATTCAATAAGTATGCCTCACTTCAGTGAGTGTATAAAGTCCAGCGTTGTGTAACTATCAGTGTGGCGTTGGGGCCAAACTCCATCAGAACTATTGATTGGTCGCGTTAGCAAAGCCTGTGAGCCTGGAGCGACACCAAGCCCCCTGATAGGACCGGGTACACCACATCCGTCATGTCCTCTGTGAGGTCCTCAGTGATTCAAACCGAACAGCAGGGTCATTGTCTGGAACATGAGCTATGGACCGCACAATGTGACTGGGGGCAGAGAAGGATCTATGGAGGGTTTTTTTTATCTCTACCTGAGTTCAGGCTATGTGGTGATGTAGCACCAGAGTGTGTGTGTGTGTGAGTGTGTGTGTGTGTGTGTGTGTGTGTCTGCATCTACAGGCATCAGATTCAGACTCGACACTGGCACTGAGAGGAGTGATATGAATCACAATAATAATACATAAATAGCACCTATATTTAACTAGCGCAATGATTAGTGACAGCAGCTACTTTGCAGAGAGGTTAGAACTGTACTATAGGTTTAGAACCTAGAACCCTGTCAAACGGCACTGTAGGTCTAGAACCTACAACCCTGTCCTACTGTACTTGCGGTTTAGAACCTAGAATCCTGTTCTTCTGTACTCTGTGTTTAGAGCCTAGAACCCTGTCAAACGGTACTGTAGGTCTAGAACCTAGAACCCTGTCATACTGTACTTGAGGATTAGAACCTAGAACCCTGTCAAACGGTACTGTAGGTCTAGAACCTAGAACCCTGTCCTTTTGTACTCTGTGTCTAGAGCCTAGAACCCTGTCAAACGCTACTGTAGGTCTAGGACCTAGCATAGCATGTGTGCTTCTAGAACAGCAGGTTGTGTGAGTGGTTCTGGTTCTGCATGTTTCAGGAACGGCGCTGGTAGTCCAGTGGGACCACGTCCGCCTGCAGGACCTCAACCATCTGGGCAGCTTCACCTTCCAGGCCTCCCTGCACAGCGACGGGCGGATAGTCTTCGCCTACCGCGAGGTCAGAGGTCGTCTATCACAACCAATATCAACCAGAGAACAGTAGCTCTATTGTTCATTTAATAGAATCTACACCAATTTTTTCTACATTTAATTTAGCAGGTGAACTAGCAATAGTAGCAATACATATTAAATACATAATTTATTACACGCATTGTATTTCGAAGTCACGATTGATATGACGTACATAAGTAGATTTCCCGGGAAAGCCCTCGAAAGAGATTGTGGGCTAGCGAACTAGCTTGGCATGTTCTCGCCTAGGTTTGGTGTTTTGAACCGAGAACCCCCTGGAGTAAAAACACATGAACAGGAGAGGTTGTGAACCTGTGTTCTCGTGTCTCACCCCTACAGAGAAGGGTTGCAGCCTTCGGCTAAATCCCTCTCATCACTAAATACCTGTTCCTGGCTCCGTCTCCTGGGGACTGCTGTTGGCCTGGTGGGGAGATAGACAGTGAGACAGACAGACAATAAGACAGACAGTGAGATAGAGAACAAGACAACAAAGTGAGACGGGTAGTAAGGGGCACAGTGAGATGTGTAGTGAGACGGACCCAACAACAGACCGTGAGAACGGACAGTTAAGCCTGGTTTATGCTTCTCCGTAAAGTGCTGAACGCAGACAGGGAACGCCCTCTCCGTAGTACGGAGACCCTCTCGGAGACCCTCTCAGAGACCCTCTCCGTACTCTCCGGGCGCATCCTATATTTTCATGCATTTTCAGGGGTCATGCAACTTTTGCGAAGCATTAGCAGGGTCATGTCAAAATATATTTATTCCGACAGGGTGGTCATGTGAAAATAATTAGATTGCATTTTCCCTGTTGCTAAATATCGTAGTGTTGCCAAACTTCCGGACTCCCGTAATCGGGTTATTCCTTTTAGTCTGGGATGTTATGGCATCCCGCACAGTGTTCCGTTGTCTCCAAAACATTGGCGCATCCATTTTCCGATTCTTTGTGAATAGGTCTTACTGAGTTAGGAGTCCTCCCAAGGAGTTTTAAGCTCTCCTAGACTTAGGTGCTACTTTTAGGACTAAAATCTTGTGAATTGCTCTTAGTGAAAAAAATTAGGAGTTTCTCCTAAATTCACCAGTAAGGAGCTACTTTTAGCCCTAAGATCCTTTGTGAATACGGCCCGAGGAGCGGAAGACACAGGACACATTTTAACACATGGGTGAAAATGATGTAATAGTAGTGTGGAAAAAATGGTACAGATGTAGTAGGCCGGTATGATTGACAGATGTGACGCACAGCTGTGTTATGAATGCAAGTGTGTCCACCAGGTGTGTGTTTTGTGTCTGTGTGGATGAACCTGTGTGTGTGTGTGTGCGTGCTGACGGCTTCTCTCTCTCCTCCAGATCCCAGTGGACGTGTCTCAGATCAGCTCGGTGAACCATCCGGTGAAGGTCGGCCTGTCTGACGCCTTTGTGGTCCTGCACCGTGTCCAGCAGGTCCCCAGTGAGTCTCCCCCTGTACCCTCCCTCCCTCTCTCCTTCTTTCTTTCTTTCTCCTTATTTTTCTCTCTCTCCCTCCCTCTTTTGTTGCTTTTGTTTTTTTTGTTTCTTTCTCTCTCTCTCTCTCTCTTTTTACTGTTTCTTTCTCCTTATCTTTCTCTCACTCACTCACTC
>JAOPJJ010108241.1:0-22985 GCA_027122795.1 Enchelyopus cimbrius
GCGGTGTAGTTGGCTGCCGTCGAAGCGGTGTGTCTTGAGGCAAGTTTTTAGCCAACCTGGGCCAACAAGAGCCAACGAAACTGTTGGACGTTGGACGTTGGCTCGTGTCGGGTTGGTGTATCTCTGCCTTAAGACTACAAGCACGAAATCCCCGTTTTTAGACCCGCCTCCAGGGGGCGGAACCCATTGCACTGTAAACCTATTACAGATAAGTGCCAGTGGTGGGACTTCACTTGAACAAACCTGGGGAAAACAAAACTAAGCTAACAGACGCTGTGGAGAAAGCAAGTAAATACAATGGCGGAAGTTACGCAACCTGATATGGAAGATCAGGATTTTGAAGAACTGATGCTTGAATCAGATGTTCGTGGCTACCTTTACGAGCCGCAATACAGCGACAAGCAGTTGAGGCTGATGGAGGAACAGGAGGCGACTACGGCTGCTGCCACTGCAACAGCCGAGGCAGAAGACCTGCCTGTCGAGGACGGGGAGCCCGGAATCGCTCGCTCGAGAATTCCGAAGATGCCTATTTCTTCTGGACGAAATCTCTGAAATAAGACGAAAAAAGACGAAATAAGACGAAAAAATAATATGAAAAAAGGACACGGACGTGTGTGTTGTGGAGTGTCTTAGTTTTGCACCGCATATGGACAGCAGAGTCCTGGAGACTTATTTCAGAATCCCAAAGGAACTGTAATTTGCATTCTTTGCATATTTATTTTTGTTGATATAATTCTTTAAATACATGGTTCAAATTGGATCAACCACAGTTTTTTGTATGCGTAGTGGGATGGATTTACGGCCACACCCCTAGCGTGCGATGAAAAGGAACTAGTTATTACTTTGCCTGGCCATCTTTTGCTTAATCGTACTGTTGCAGTGGGAGTAAGTGAGTTTCTTGTAAACAGATGATTTTTAGGGTGGTACTGTTTAAGTCTGGTCATTACTTGTTTTGGTTTGACGAATTTTGGTTTGACGAAAGACAAGCTGAAGGTCAAAACTCCTACTCATCTAATCAATTACATAATTTCTGGGGCAGAGCGCTGTTCATGACATTTGGCTTTATCTACAAAAGCAAGCACCTTACAACTAGAAAAACTGAACACCCTGAAAAACATTTAACACTTATAAACAAATTCTGGTACTATCGTGTTAACTGTAACCCACCCTCTGAAGCCTTTCGTGACACATAAAAATACTTTTTAATGACGTGTTCTTCATTCTCTGGAGATTAATAAAATGGCATTTTGAGTCATTAAAACTTAATTCAATGTGTTTTTAAGCCATTAGCGTTGGTTGACACATTTGAAATAGTGTTGGCTAGTGGTCGCCACCTACCAAGAATTATTCCAAGTCAAAAGATGTGCAAGAACAGCCATGAAATGAAACTATATGTCTTCAAATCGTCTGCCCCTGTATGGTCCTGCCGCAAGAGAGGCTGTCGCGAGTCGGTGCGCGTCAGGACAGGGAACTGGCAACAAAAAAAGTAGGTTGCCTCTGGTCACTATTGTGCGGTTCATATATTGTTGGTGTAGAGAACTGATCGCAGCGAAATGGTGCCATCAATAGCTGGATATGAGCGCAAATACAATAGTTGACTGGAACAATTATATGCGGGAGATATGCCTTCAAAAGTTGGAGGTCCGTGGGCAGCAGAAAATAGGGGGAGTGAACTGTGTGGTGGAGGTGGACAAGGCTCTCTTTTCCAAGAGGAAGAATCATGTTGGACCAGTGTTGCCCCCAGTGGGTGTTCGGGGGTTTGTGCAGAGTCTGGGGAGTGCTTTGTGGTCAAAGTGGCTGCTGGCGAGGGTACTCCACGGTTCAGTTGGAAGAGGCAGGGTACCAACACCTAGCAGTGAACCATTCGTTTAATTTTGTGGACCCCAAGACGGGGGCTCATACGCAGAATGTTGAGTGACTGGGGGGGACAGCAAAGTGGTGCAACAAGGTCCACAGAGGGACAGCTCGCCATCACCTTGACAGCTACCTTGTGGAATTTATGTGGCGAGAAATGCATGGGAATTTTGCGTTTGATCAGATGCTGGCAGCCATAGCTGAATTATATCCACCTGTTTAATAGGCTAAATAAATGCAAATAGTCCATTCAATTTTGTCTGTTGACTGTTTGTTCAATCTTTCTCCCTCCTTCTCCTCCAAGGAGTGATAGCCTATGTTGTGCCGAGGACAAAATTGTGCGCTAAACACCACGAAATGAAGTTGTATCTCTTCCCCTTGTCGTCTTCTCCCACGCGGATTGTCCTTGCAGGAAGAAATGATGCCCTGGCTGTCAGTAGACGGAGGAGGAGCACACAGTCTACAAACACACAACGCTGCAGCTCAGCGATTTAAAATGGCTCAAAACCACTTTGTATTAAGTTTTAATGATTCGAAAATGACATTTTAGAATCAACAGAGAATGAAGAACACATCAGGTTCATTAAAAAGTATTTTTATTTGTCACGAAAGGGTTACAGTTAACACGATAGTACCCAAATTCCCACTCCCCAACTCCACCTGTGACTAATCTGCACAGTTGTCCCCCCTCCCCGCAAAAAAAGACTCGGTTATAGTCCCTGATCCTTTATAAGGAGCAGAGAAATCTACCTACTATTAATACAGACCTATGATCCGACCCTAAGGGCCTCATAGCGGTCACCTTAAAACGTAAAGCCAATGTTGCAGGTTTTTTTCTGGCAATTTTAAACAATTATCCATTGTATTTGATGTTGTAGGGTATCACAAAAAATATATATAATAAGGAAAAGTAGGTGATATTTTAGCGGTTTGCAACAGGTTAGCAATGATTCTTATTTCTCCTACAATGCATTGCTTGACGTCACATGAGGTACTCCGCTTTGGGACCCCGCTTTGAGCCCATTCAGAGACACGAGTAGAAAGACTAGTGATTGTTCAGCAGATTATACAGATAAATTGATAAATACATAGCCTAGATAGATATATATATTAGTGGTGGGCCGTTATTGGCGTTAACATGCTGCGTTAACGCGACTCTTATCGGGCAATTCAAAAAAAATCGCCGTTAACCTATTCTCAAAGTTGGATTGGGAGCTGGGTCTATAGCGCGGATGTATACCTGAGCGAATTGCACTGTAGGGGGCGAGAACGAGTCAGACTTCCAACCTGTGTATGCCTACTAGTGCTGACATGGATGCAGGTATGCAGCTGTGATTGACACAAAGCTCGTGACTGTAAACAGTTCATCATGACCTCTTATGTAGGCCTACAGTTCAAATTCATGTTTAACTGGATAAACAGTTAGTAAACACAAATAGGGATGGCGAAATTGTAATATATTCTCAAACGGTCACCGAGCCTCATTTACCGGTTGTTACCGGTTAACCGCTCCGATTAAATTGTGCTATTTGAAATAACAGCCATATCGAGCCGCGGCAGTCACTCTGCTTATCTCTCTCTCCCGTTCTGCCTCCGACTCACAGACACACACTTTCCCAGCTCTGCTCTTCCACTCACATCACTTTGAAACAGTTTTTTGGAGGAGACTTAAGTGCTAATAATAATATAGCATGATGATGATTATCATTAACTTATCTGTTACCATTGAAAATCCTGAAATGTAATTTCCCATTTTATGCGGAATGTTTTCTCCGCCGCTCGCATGCGGGAATAAGACTTGAGGAGAAATTAAACAGTGGGCTAGAGACGCGGTGTACGACCAACTTCCAACAAGTCTCTTCATCTGATCATCTTTTAGTGTGAAGTGAAACCAACACACACTCCACAGTTCACACTGACCCATTAACCGGTTAACGTAGGGTGACCAGGCGTCCCGGTTTGACCGGGACAATCCCGATTTTATGTCCCGAGTCCCGACAAGACCAGTTTGGGACGCTATAGTGTCCCGGTTTTCACGATGCAATGACACTGCCCTGGCACAGCGCCAGCATTGTCTACATTATCTTAATATATCACAATAAAGTTAAATACAGTTATACAGTGAGATTTCGTGGTTGTTGTGTGTCTGCGCTGCCCTGCGGTCAATGTTACAATGTATCCTAACCAGTGGCGGTTTTAGGTACGGGCAAGGCATCTCGCCCGGGTTGTAATTCAATGTAGAACCGCCACTGATCCTAACGTTCGATGTGCGGCTGCACCTGCGTACATTGTAACATTATGTCCTGGTTTTTGGTTCGAGAAATCTGGTCGCCCTAGCCTAGGTTAACGTTGATACGGCCAACTAACGGTTAAACGGTTAACGGTTAACATCCCTAAACACAAGTACATCTTATTGAACATTATTTATTTTCATCACCAATTATCATAGTAGAACAGTTTTCTCAAGCAGTTTGTGATGCATTTTGGAAACAGGAGATGAGCCCCTGGTCTAATGCTCCACCTGGCTTGAGAAACCCGTTCACAAAGACCTACTTTTAGTCACTATTTAGGTAGCACACACATTATGAAGGCCCTCGGCATTCAAATGAGCCATTTTAATCTAGATTTATCTAGATTAATTCCAAGATTACAGTGAGATTGATCTAGATTAAAAAAATTCATCTATGCCCACCACTACAATATAGATTGACAGATAGATATTTGGATAGACGGCATAGGTCGATAGATCCTCGACCAGCGACCAAAAAGCAAACACTTCCCTACAACACAAGCTCTCCACCAGTTTCCATGGGACAGCCCCGCCCACACAGACACCTGCCAAACACAGCGACACACAAACATTATACTCTCTCTCTCTTCCAGTAAGCGGTACCCTGATGGTGTCAATGAGGAGAACTAGTTATCAAAAATAATCACACTGAAGACATGACCAGGGCCCCGTTTCCCAAAAGGGTTAGTTAGTAATGACCGTCTTAAGCTCAAGGGGGTCGTTAAATGTGTCGTATGACCAGGAGACGGTTTCCACACCGATTCCCAAAAGCATCGTTGCGTAATGACCGTCACTAAATAGGTCGTAGCTAACGGCAGCTCGCAGGGGACGTCGTAGGATGCTACGTTGCACCTTTGCCATTGCCCCCGTTTCTCGAAAGGGTCGTTGGCTTAAGGGGGTCATTAAATGGGACGTACGGAGAGGACACAGTTTTCAGACCGATTCTTGAAGGCATCGTTGCGGAACGACCGTCACTAAATAAGTCGTATCTAACGACAGCTCCAGGGGTAGTCGTAGGGTGCTAGATGCATCTTTACCATTGCCTCAGCGGAGACACCAGCTGGACATTCAATGGTATTGGATGTGTTTTATTAAAAAACATCCTAGGTCATTTCACGTGTCATTTGTGATGTGAGCAACTTATTCATTGAACTCCTTTTGATCTTGGACTATGGACTATCAGACTACCTCTGAACACTATGCACTTAATTATGCACTTCAACAATGCACTTTACTTCATATGATCATACTGCTTCTATTTATGATATGGACACTGATTCCTCATAACTCTATGCACTTTTTTTTAAACCTCGAGCTCAATTTAGTAAAACTAAATAATAATAATAACTAGGCATGTCGGACATTTTCTGAAGAAAATGCTAGGTATTCACAGTCCACGCACCGCCTACCTCAGGCACCGCCTACCGCACGCATCGCCCACCACACACACTGCCCACTAAACGCACTGCCCAAACACATACACACACACGCACACAGCATAGAGAACACAAACACACACACACAGGCTGACACACACAGACGAGCATAGGCAAACACAGACACATAGAGGGAGGGACCCTCTATGTGTGTGGCAAGTTTAAAGCTCGCACCCCCTTCCCAAGCAGACTTGTGGTCGTTTTTGTCTATTAGCGGTTAGCTTAGCATAACTTAAAATGTACCCTGCGAAGTCATTTTTTTACGAATTTACTCAAAACTTGGCAGATTTGTTAAGAGACCATGCAGGTGCATGGTCTCTGAACAAATCCACAGCTGAACAAAGCCACAGCTATGAAAACTTATATCGAGTGTAGGTACACTCACATCTTCATCTACCTGGCCGCTAGGGCTAGCATTAGCATCTTCTTTGTCCTCTCCGTCCAGCGAGGTGCGTCTGTGTGGGACTCGTTAATGTCGTCGACTTGACCCGCTTTCCCCGGTTTATTTTTACGTGGGTTTGGTATTTTTGAGGAGAAAGTTGTACTAAAGTCAGTACAGGGGCAAGCGTGAACAGTTGACTCTAAAGGGAAATGGAAAAGCAAGTATGGTCAGAGCGCTAAATCACGCTGCTGCTCAGGTAGATGCCATAACCGCAAGTCCATTCACACCTTTTTACAGAACATTATTTTGTCAATTATGTAGGAGAATGAAATGGGCATCAGAAATGATTCAGAAATATGGCTGGACTATTAGTTGCTAATCACTGTAGTTTGTCTTTTATCTCTCATCCAAGCGAATACCCATTGAACTAGGATGACCATTCATTGTCCGTTTGTATTGTTGGGAAAAGGGTTCAAGATTGTGGGACCCAATTAGGAGAAATTACTATGGGCACTCCCCTTCATTTCTAAAGTAGATTCAGATTTTCCTTCACATGATTTGTGTTATGAATTTTCAAGAAAATGTCAAGAAAATGTATAGACATGAACAATAACACAACCGAATACACACTCGCTGTGTTTACCATTTTCCTCAAAGTGCTGAAGGAATGTCTTGCACCTCTCTGAACATTTGTGATTCATTTTGAAGTTTTCCTTTCCTTTTTCCTCATTGAAGGAATGTCCCGAACTCTCAAAAACTGTTGCTGAACCGTGTTGAAGTCTTGAGTGCCGTTTTGTTACGATCAGTTCAAGAATCATAAATATACATTTTTATGATTCTTGCCGCAGCGATATGACTCATGCAGTGTCTATAGCTTGAGCCAGAGTGAAGCGTGATGCATGATGCACAGGGTATCTCTATCGACATTTAGAGATGCATATTAAAGCAAAAATATACAAGTAGACACTAAGACGCAACACACAATCAAACTTGAAGAGGCAATTACTCAACACAACCCCCACCTTATGTCAAGGGGTTTACCTCTAAGTCAGAATCTTGAAGATCCCCTCAGAATGTTTTATGTATGTCAATACATAAAAATAATTTAAAACACTATCTGTCCTCGATTTTGGTCCACTTATGAAAGCCCTTGCATTTGCACTGTTCAATCAAAAAATAAAGCGCACTTAGTGGTCCGTTTGTGATTTTCCTATGAGTTCCTAACTGCATGGATCTTCTCTCACCTACGTGTGGAGCTGCATTACGTTTAATGTCCAACATAAGCGGAACCAAACAGAGATTTTCAAGATTGCCCCTTTAAAGGTCATTCTTTTTACCCTTAACCCATTAGATTCAAATCTGATGACTGTATCTGGTGTATACAATTAAAGGGTGGTGGGCACTAGGTTTCAATCTCACCAGAAGGCCGGCTGGGCAAAGGTTCTGCAGGTTGTCTGAGTGTTTCCTTATTGGCAAAAAGGATTCAAACGGGGCTGGGCTGATGGCATATTATGTCATCACTGTTCAAAAGTAGTATTTTTTTGCTTGGATGATGAGTTTGTTTGTAATAATACCAGCAATATTGAATAAGTGCACAACCCAAGTGTACAAAAATGTATGGCAAATGTAAAGACAGGTCATGGAGATATTAATCACGCTTAGAACAATATGCACTGTAGGCCTCCTTAAGAGGTTTCAGTATTCACAGGACTTCTTCATATCTCCCACATCATACGCTTTATCTGCCCTATTTCACCTTGTCAAGATCATCGTTACCTTCTTTGATTGTTAGCATTGTTGCTGTTGTCTGATCGACTTGCTTATATTATACGGACGCGCAGGTATCCATAAGAACACTTGGAAACAAACACACACACACACACACGTTGGTTTTGTTAAAGTTCTCTACATTCTATTTACATAGTACTGTGTGTGGACAGCGGCTGAGTCACTATGTCTAATGTGATGTGTTTACAAAGAACGACATTGATTAAGATTTACAGAACTGGGGGAAAAGAATAACAATTCAACTCTTTCTTCAGATCAACAGTCATGTGAGGAATTGGGTATGGTTATGAGAGCTTTGGTGGCAGGCTGTGTATGGTGTTGCCTCCATTTCCTCTGGAAAGACCCATAGTTGTTCAGAATCACCAACGCCACCAGCCCAACTGGTGGCGTTGAAGTTTGGCATTACTTGAAGTATCAAACACGTTTGGCATTACTTGAGCATGAAATGTGATCTAGTGCATTGTTTCTGAGTTAGCCATGCCCCTTGAACTAAATTCTGCTGGAATGAGATGATCAATCTTAGATCACTTCTACTTCTATTGAACGTCATGCTTCTTACAGGAACAACAGTTAATTCAGCACAAATTGATAATAATTGATAATAAGTTTTGCATAATCGTGACATTTCTAGGCACTTATAGGCTTTTGAGTCACCTGCATACTTGCTCATCTAGGCCTATAATGTCTTCTGTAAGGTTCCACACTGTGGATATACGGTGAGGCCTAGTAGTTAGGCCAAATGTTGAGAAGTTAACAGAACATTGCGATTCATTGAATTATCAGTTATTATGTTGTCTGATTGCGTAATACAGGATATACTCATTTTGCTTGTCTTTTTTTTTTGCAAAGCTATACCAATAAGGTAACTGTTGTAAGATAAGGGTTGTGGTAAATGACAACATGAATAGATTTAGCTGGTTAAAATTGAATACAGCCCCACAAACCCCCCTTTCCCAGAGGAACCTCCCATCTGCTGATCACAATCAGTAAATACATGTCTACACTCAAACCCTCTTTCACCAGAGAGTATCTAAGCCTGTGAATAGTCCTCGGCTATACGATCAAGAAGGGGTCGAGAACGCATCTTTTGAGGACTTGGATTGTATTGGGATCCGGTTTTGTCTTCAAAGACTAGTATTGTGGCACTCAGGTCAGATGGGCATGCATGGATAAAGCACCGACTCACCGAAACCCACCTAACCTGAAACATTTCAGGCAGCGAGAAGTCCAGGCAAATAATGAACAGGTCGTGTACCAACGAAATAACATATTACAACAACATAAGCATCAATGTTTAGGTCAGTCTGAAATGGGGGTACGCGTACCCCAAGGGGTACTTTGGAGCACTGCAGGGGGTACTGTAAAAAATTATATTGTTGCTTTTTTAAGTATTGGTATAACACATTCTAAAATAATCTATAATAATTCTCACTACATTGTGAGTATTTGCACCCTTTTAATCTTCATGTTTACACTGCCAAATAAAACGCACGTACATTATTTATTTTCATTTTCCTTTTTGTTACTCAGCTGAAGAGATATCTTGGAGGGGGGACACTAGCAGAAAAAGGTTGAGAACCACTGGTTTAGGCTATGGCGTCGCTTGGTGCCACACGCGTTCACGTGTCTGATGTGATGTTACACAACTGGACCAGGAGGACCGTGACCGCGCTCAGCCCAAGACGACCGTGACCGCGCTCAGATCCATCAGGAGGACAAGGAAACTTTGAGAGTTGCTCAAATTGCAAAGAGAGAAGGGAACCCTGATGTATATCTGTCTATAGGATCTTCTACCCTAGTTACCACCATACACTATTGGATATAGTATTCGTGTTTTTTTTTAACAGGGATATACAATATGAATTAATTTACAATATAGGAACGACATTTTTTTGAACCTATAATAACAAAACAATGTAGTAATTAAACGAATTACTTACCAAATCGCTTGTGAGTCTTGCGTGTATTTTGAGCCTGCAGCGCCTAGAGCTCTGGGGGAAGTTACCCCATGCACGGGGAGAACATGACGAGGGGAAAATGAGAATAAATCTGATATTCCAGACGTGTCCCCGGTTTCCAGGTATAGAGGTTGAATTAAATGCCCCAAAACCAAGCAATTGGTGGTAGATCTCCCAACATAGCGTCTTCGGTTCACTTCATGACATCCGAGAGAGCATCAGTGGACACGGAGTGAGAGAGGCGCGGTGTGCGGACTTGCAGCCGCTCGGTCAGTCAGCAGCCAGCCAGTCAGCAGGCAGTCAGTGACGAACGGGCAGCAGCGTACAGTATGGAGGAGGACTGTGTCATCTGATTCACAGAAAGATCATTCTCAGGCTCTCTCTCGCTGTGTGTGTGTGTGTGTGTCTCTCTCGCTCGCTCTCTCCCTCTCCCTGGCTCTCTCTCTTTGGGCTATCAGTTCGAGACAGCATTTGAGTTCCATAGCTTTAATACATCGAAGTAGCTACAAACAAACGCACAGACGCACGCCCGCGGCCTACACAACGGCACTGTATCCTCAAAGAAATAGGCTACACATAAAGGCTACCGCATGACACTTTGGCCTATATGTAGGCTACGTGTGGCGGTGGTCGTCCACATATATGAATTATTTAAACATGTCTAGATTATAGGAGTATAAAATTATTCCTATATTTGTCATGAAAGTTTACCAATTTCCCCACCTCAAAGTCCAACGTACCTTCCCAAATCAAGGTGTATATTTGATCACCTTGGTGCTCCTTGAGTTGTGCTGTTTCACTGCAGGTTTCATTACCTCCCATATGTAGCTGATGTAGCCATAGCAACACTGTGTAGCCAAGGGCCACTTTGATTGCATCCCATATTGTACTACTCTATGAGTTTAGATTTAAGAATTAATCCCAAGTGTTAATCAATACAAATGTCCAAAAATGATGGTGAGGCAAACACATTGTGTTGTGATTTTTGTCATGTGAGGACACTTTGCCCTTCAGATATGGATGTCTTGGTAACCCCAATCTAGCCTGACTGATTGTAGCGTCTCAGCGTAAACAACATAAACAAGTTCTTTGGACTGTAGCAAAATATGTTTCTGATGGCACAAAAAGATATTGGATACCACAAAGCCATTGTTTTACAATTTGTTATTGAATTCACTTGCAAAAAATAGTGTGTGAGTGTTTGCGTGCAAATGTGTCTGGATTTTTCTCAAATGTCATAATCCTAAAGCGTGGCTCTAAATTGTTTGTTTGAACAATGACACACTGTTTTGTTAAGTCATCGGCATTTGCAGTCATGCATTTTTCTGTTTTCCGTAGCATGCCGTGCTGTTACCCCTGGTAGTTTAAGTGTGTTTTAATGAATGTATTTGTGTGTGATATATCGTGGTGTGGAGGAGCTATGGATGCTTGCTGGCAGGATGGGAAAACATTGAGATGGTACATTTTGCTTGATGGGTGTACTCCCCCTTACCATTTGATCAGTAATGTGGCTTATTGTTGCTTATTGCTTGTTGCCACTGCATGGTTAAATATGTGATGCTGATTGGTCAATCAAGTTCTAAGGGCGAGTATTACGTTAAGAATAAACCATGAAAGGGTTTCCTGTTATTAGAAATAATGTGACGATGCTGGAGTAGCTAAAGTGGTCTGGCACCTCTATAATATAGAGGTGCCATGACCACTCTAGCTATGTCAAAGGCATAGGTGTCCCGTTATTCAATAAAGATGCCACCTTGGAAATGTATTCACCATTTTCAAAATGGAATTACCACTGCCTTTTATGCCCAATCAATGCAAATCCTACATTAAAGTATATATATATAGTATGTATGGTGAGACATGATAAATAATATGTTGACATGTATGGTAAGACATGATAAACGTATACTTGTATGGTGAGACATGATACATTATGTTCACCTGCGGCATGATAACTGAGGGATGTGCATTGGTAAGGTACTGATGCTAATATGTAATTATGAATCAATGCAACACATTATTTTAACACTAGCAACCATCCAAAACATCCCAGCAACCATCTAGAAATGTCAAAGCCACCGGTATCGACTGAGCAACACCCTACTATCTGGAATACCCCAGCAACCACCTCACAGTTTTCTTTCAACCATACAGAGCATTCTAGGAGTCTCCTAGCATTGGCCAAGAAACCATAGCAACTGTCCTCGGATAAACTGAAAACCCTGATCTCATATTGGTGGCATTAGTGTGCTCTTGAATCCTCCCAGTTAGCCAACCATTAACTGTCTTGTAAGTTTTGACTCCCACGAGCATCAGATTTTCATGAAATGCACGTTACATTATTGTTATTGGACGGGTAGGGAAGCCAAAATGCAATTATTTGTGCCATCCATGACAGAATTAATTATCCATTTACAGTTTTTCTCAATTTCTAAAACACTAAACCCTATTGTCTGAACCAAATGCTCCATTGCCTGGACCCACTGATTGAATCAGTCACTCTTTTTGCAAAACCGTAAGCACTTTTCACCTGTTTAGACACAACTTGCCAACACATTTTCATTGTCATGCACCTGTGGTGCATAATGGTCAGCACAGGTGGCAAAAGGCAAACACAAGTAAAGCACAAGTGTCACTGGTTGAACACAACAACTCAAATTTGATCACACTTGTGGCTAATGATGTGAGGGACCATAAGGCGGTTCAGAGAGCACTGCTTTGTGAGGCACTACAATGGATAGAAATCTGAGAGGATGAGTTTGTGTGAGAGGTGGTTGAGGAGGTCGAGGTGGTCAGCGAAGACAAAGAACAGTAATATCTGATGAAATCAGAGCTACTGTGATTGACCATTTTCTTGTCCATGGTATGAGCGTGAGGGAAGCCGGACAAAGGGTACAACCAAACATCAGTAGATTCACTGTGTCCACCATAATCCGAAGATTTAGAGAAGAGAACAGGTTACCTTTTTTGACATTATAGTATGTAAATGTTCACAGCAATTACTGTATGACTATACTATGTACAGCACACAGTATACTGTAAGTAAATGTTTCAGTGCATCACTGTGCCAATGTATTGTAATGGAGGGTTAGGCTAAATGTTTGCCTAGTATCCCATGTATATTTTTGTACTTTATTTTTACGTAGGCTTACGTAGACGAAGTGCTAAATGCACAGGTTGTTCTTTTTGCAACAGGCATTTAGCCTACAGTGAGCAATTAACATTTATTTCTACAGCTTCATGTCCTGAGCATTGTGTTAGTTAGTGAATGCTCAGTAGTGTTTTAATTTTGACTGATTTGGGGCACAATTTGACAACAGTTTTGAGCACAGATTGAATTGTTTTGAAGTTAAAGTTTGGTTTTCCAAGAGGAGTCTGAGGTCTTCTGAATGTAGCTTGGGAATTGGGTTTTGTGTTCACAGTTTAGAGAAAAGGAGAGCAACTTTCGAGAAATGTGTCTTAGCAATCGGGAAAAACTATAAGTAGCTTACACTCAAAAATAACTGGGGAGCCTCTTGCAGCTTGGGACGATGGGACATTACAGAAGTCCATCAGAATAGAGCCCCTACACTAAAATAAAGAAATACAATAAGACATTCAAAAAGTATCCAATGGGTCCCATTGAAGTATAGTATACTGTATGTATACCTGTGTATACAAAGAGAGACATACAAACATACACACAAGCATCAAGTACCACACAGTAATAATACGATTGTTGTGCGAGAAGTCAGAAGTAAAACACGGTAGCATAGCTTTTATCATCTCGTCTTGCAGAGTGTAGAAATATTGCACACAAAAGACTCACACTCACAAAGGTTTATCATTTATAAATGTTATTAAACCATGTTCACATTACAACATCAACACTGTTCTGCTACTGACAGCTTCTAATAATCTCAGTATATTGTATAGTTAGTTTGTAATACACAGTCAAGAGGCACTTCCATTTATTCTGGCAATAGAGGAGCTACAGTATTGTGTCTAACTTACAAAACAGTAAAAATAAATATTTTTGTAAAACATTTTCGTTCTAATATATTTGTTGAATCTGTACAGCATATACTCATATTTTCTTCTTTTTTTTTTTTTTTTTTTACAAAATCAAACAATTACCAGGAATAAAATGTAGTATTTCTTAACAAATACTTGTGAATCACATAATTTCCCCCATTCTATAGGTATTGCTACAAGTGTTAAGTGCAAGATAATAGAGAAAAACATAAATATTGGAGCCTGTGAAGTAACAGAAACAAACTAGTCTCACGTGTCCTGTTTTAAAAATGGTACCGTGTTTTGGTTTCCCTTTTGTCTCAAGAAAAAAAAGGTTCTTAGCATTCAAACAATGCACGTACCGTACATGCTAACATTGTATGGTTGTGAGGACGTAAAACCCCACACCACAACACACAGCAGAAATAGAAAAGAATCGACAGTGTTTTTGGTTCCAACCGCCTACAGTGTATGCCTTCAGATTCATGCCCTCGAAGGACATCCCCCGTTATAGTGCTAGTGCTGCACACAGATTTAGCAGTTATGCCAACAGTATCGACAGCAAAAAATTATGGATGAAGAACCGGAGATGGTTCATTGTTTAAATAATTTGATATATAAAGGTGATCGTTGTTTTTTTCCTTTTTTTTTTCTTCCTCATCCTCAATACGGTCAAAAGTGTTAACACTGGTTTATGCTAAAGATATTGACCATATTTCTCCTGAATGCTCACTTTTAAAGAGTTGTATCAGCGATTCTGCCATTTGTTTACCAATACCACTTGTTTCTGTGTACGATCTCAGAGCATAGGCTGCCTATGGGGCGGGCAGCTAGCGGATTGTGAGGAAAGATCAGATGAATGTGATCATTTATGTTTCAGCCTAGAATCGCTGATACAACCTTTAAGTTTACTTGTATATCACGTTAAACACAGAGACCTCAACATGTCTTTGGCTTGCACAGGTCATCTGCTGGGCGTCCGTCCTCGTCTCCTCCCGCTAAAGCACGTGGGACGTGGGATGTGCTTTCATGAACAGGGATAAGAGTGTTTAGCCAATAGTAACACCCAGTGTGGTGTCCTTTGCAATACATAAAGGTATTACAAATTGGATTACAAATGGATTACAATATTGACATGTTGACTATTACAAATCATTAACAGGTGAAGCAACGGCAACGATGAATGGAAACTGCCGTTGGCTTACAGAATCTTCTTTTATGATAGTTAGTTGAATCAAACAGGGATTTACCATGAGAGTGTCAGATTTGTTAATGCAGCGAGGGGTAGAACATGGTGGTTGGGGTTCACCTAGAGGACCCCAGGATATAATCCTAGTCCTCATGTTCTGTAAACTGCATATGAGGTGGTTCCTGTTGATGTGAAACAGTGTTGGGAGACTTCTATCACAGCTTCGATAAGTCACTTTTGAGAGAGATTGGTTGAAGTGTGTGTCTATAACACGTGAGATTTGAAAGAATACCTGAATTGAACAATATGTACATTTTGGAAGATGCTAGTTTTTTTTAAATCAAAATACATTTGCTTGCTCTATGAGCTTTTGGCATTTGGGGGAATGAAAATGGAGAAAGAGCTAATGATGAAATGATGACATACCTAGCCTATAAAGACTACACATTCACATCTAATATTTTTCAAGAGCTAAATTCTAAATACAATTGATTAACCTAGAAACCCTCATTAGCCTATTATCGCTATGTAGCCAAGATATTTTGTATTCATTTTTTTAGAGTATGCAGCCTTAACATTCTCTTAGATCCAAGCTGACTGTATTGAGCCACTAGGCTGTTGGTACAGCTGGCTGTTAATGGCTGACCAAAGGTAGACTTACTGTAAATAGTTCTCTGTTATGTAGGGAAGGTCATTGAGCATTGGAGTTATTGTTTTCCAAGAAAGTGAATGAACCATTATATGAAAACACCCTCAGGGTTAAGCTTTTCATTATATAGAAATAAAAGAAAAACTGAATGAATGAACATGGCAAGGTGATATTCACTTTTGGATTTGACATTATTTAAAAAGCTAACAGTGTCTTAGTACTATTCCTGCGTGATTCAAATACTTTTATTGAAATGAGTCTGATGTGTTTTGTCTTTGTGTGGGACACTACAAACAAATCGAGTTCATAGCTGCTTGTGATATACAAATATTTTTGGGGGTTTGCCACAAACACAACCTTTTTTCAACAGTTACAGTGCAATTCAGATAATACGTGAGAATAAGGTTAATGTTTTACACAGATTTGTGTTAAGACTTCAGATAACGCCTGACTGGATTGCCTAGCAACGAACAGGCTGTGAACATGTCGTTTAAACGACAAAATCAGTCAACATACCTTACAATTTCATGTGCTGGTTTTTGTTTGTTTTGGGAGGGAAGAAAGAGGTCATCTTTATGAGACATCTTTCATGAAGCTACGTACACACATGTATGTATGTACATATTTCATGAAGCTACATTTCATGAAACTGCATATGTGTTGACCCAAACCCCTGATAAGCTTAGTGGCAGAGTAACTGCTCAAACTCTCCACGTAGCAATACTGTTCCACAATGCCACTGCCACTGCTACATGGGCCATAGTATGCCACTGCTACATGGGCCATGGGTTGAGTACAAATCTGATCTGTGTATGCCTTTTTTTTGTATTCATGGCTGAATTGGGATGGATATAAAAGTGTCACTTTTTGTTTGAAATAATGTCCTATGAAGATTGGTGAAAACAACTTGTGTTTCATGTACACCTCAGTATCTCATAATCCAGGTTTAAGATGAAAAAGAATGATGCTGATATTTTGCCCTTTCTTTTTCTGCCTACAATCCTCAATCAATCATCATCATCATCATCATCATTATCATCATCATCATCACCAGCAACACGATCTCCATCGATATCAAAGGTCAAGACCAGATCAAAGGCCAATAGGGTGAGTGTGTGTGCATTAGTGAGTGGAAACCATGCATCCTCCCTCTCTTCCTCACTTCACCTTTCCTACTCCACACTATCACATTGCAGGAGCATTCTGACATGCTCTGAAATGGGGCAATGCGCTACCCAGACCCTTACCCTGACACTGATCCTAGCGAGATACACTCTGAGGTGATCCCTTCAGTCAAACGATAGACTAATGATATACACGGTTTATCATTGCCACAACACGCTAAGGGTCAACAGTGGCGGACCATTTCCTGCCCTGGTCCACTCAAACACACGCCATGCTGTACGAGCTCAAGGAACCATGTTCAATAGCTTATATGATGGAGGTAAGTAGGTCAGGAGTAGGACTCACTGTATGCCTGACAACCTTTTCCGACGATGCGAGCATTGAACTCAACTGAAGATACCGTTGAAGATGTGAAATTAAGTGGTACCT
This sequence comes from Enchelyopus cimbrius, assembly GCA_027122795.1. Taxonomy (NCBI): domain Eukaryota; kingdom Metazoa; phylum Chordata; class Actinopteri; order Gadiformes; family Gaidropsaridae; genus Enchelyopus; species Enchelyopus cimbrius. Next base: position 17,094 of record JAOPJJ010108241.1, read on the forward strand.
GTCACCTTGGCATGCAGGGAGTGTGGAGCGATGAGGTCTTCTAGCTAGGTACAGCGAGGAAGGTTAGTGGCTACTTTTTATATGGACATTGATCCACTCTGTGGAGGCCGACCTGTAGCCTTGCTATGGTTGCACGAGACTAGGGGAGCTTCTAGTCGGAATCCCTGAAGGAATGTGAATCAGTTTGAAGTAGCTTCCCGCCATTCTACATTTTTCATCATATGTATTTAAAACGATTACTTTCTTAAGAAACTTTACAAACAAAAGTGACATTGAAGGTTTAAATTGCGTGCATGTGAGGTTTAGCTTAGATCCTTTTAACTGTTATATTATCTATCATATACAGTAGGTATGATTGCATTTTGCAACATGCTAACAAGGTTCATAATAAGGTTCTGCAGAGATTAAGGATGAGCGCCTGGCTGTGTTTGGTCTTCCTGAGCTTTGAGGTGGAGTACTGCAGAGGTGCTGCACTGACTCTCATCAACAGACTAAAGGAAGAGAGCGGGGGTAAAAACTGAAGGATATCAGACACTGAATAATCAATATGTGTGTGGCATGAGCTAAAACCGGGGGTTATGCGTTTTCCTCAAGCGAGAATAAAGCTTTTGTACAGTGTTCTCAGTTTATCGCCATATTCGTGGAATGTTGTCTTATCGTAGCTTTGTGTGTGTGTGTGTGTGTGTGTTTACTTTTCTTCTGAAGCCCTGCCATAGGATCTGGCTCTAAGCCAGATCCTGTCAGGTGACGCCACTGCACCGCTGTGGTCATGAGAGGAACAGCTACTCCGGGGCGGGGTCGAGCTGTGTGTGTGTGTGTGTGTGTGTGTGTGCGTGTGTGAATGATATGAAGAGCCTTCCTTGTTTTGGCGTCGTTCGAAAGATGAACACACTTTTCTAAGATGAGGGCAACGTGCGTGAATAAGTATAAGACGCACTACACACATGTGTACAGACATACAGGGTTTCTTTCTCTTGTTTCCCCCCCCGCCGCCCACTTATTGCACCTAGCAGACGTCATCTGGGTATCTCCACCCTGTTTAGTTTTTTCTCTGAGGCACATATTACCCAGAACATCGTCTACAGTGTTGTGTCAAGGTGATGTGCTGGCTACCGCATCGACAGATTATAAAAAAAGAAGGAAAAAATGTCAAAGTTAAACAGGTCAAAGTTAAAAGTTGGTTAAACCTCAGAAGATTGAGCAAAGTTTGGCTACTCCTCGGCCAATGTCTCCGACTGTGGAAATACTTCCTCTCCCTCCATTGGCTGTACCTGATCCTCTTCCTCCATGCCGTTGACTGGCTCCTCCTCTTTGCTTGCTGACTCCTCCTCCTCCTCCTCGTGGATAATGGCTGTGATTGGCTCGATGGGGCCACCGACGCAGTTTGAATCCTCCTTCTGGGCCTGCTCCTGGGTCTCCTTGGCGATCACCCTCTTCCACATCTCGTGGTTGTCGAGTAGGTGCTGCGTGATTTGGCAAAATACTTTTCTCCTGGTCTTCCGGAGTGTGGTTTGTATCTCTGTCGAAGAATGAAGGAAGCAGGATTAACTGTCTAATAATAACAACAACACACTTTGGCGCTGGAAAATAGAATAGAAAAGCTTATTGTAAGCATTCTTTCTGCAAGAGACAAAGTCGATTTTCAGCCCACATTGCTTGGCAGGACTAAACTAGGACACGCCTTGATGCAGCCCAACAGCCTCCCAAACTGGGTTTCTTTCTTTGAACCAGTACTGGGTTGCCAAGTTAATAAGATTAGATAAAAGCCTTTTCCGCCACATTACAAACCTTCAGAAAACCGCCTGGCAGTCTATTCAGGCCTCATTAGATTTGGAAACGAGCCATGCCGAGAGTCAAAGACATTCCGCTTATTAGCCTCTTCCGTTGCTATCTTATTAGCTTATATGATCAGGATCGTATCCCTGGGTAACCCCCCCTCCCCTCAAGGGACAGCACAAAATGCATCTGCCGAATGATAAAGACGCTAGCGATTTGCACACGGTACATACGGGAGGTGTCGGAGCCGGTGTAATCGTCTTCCTCCGCCGTATCCTCATCATCATCGTCTTCCTCCTCTTCCACAAGCTCCTCCTCAAGGTCCTCAGGGTCCATGTCCTTGGTGGGGGTGGTTGGGATGGTGGTGGTGGGGGAAGGCTGGTGGTGGTGGTGGGCCCAGCAGCCGGGCATCAGCGCCGCCGAGTCGTAGGAGGAGCAGAGCGGGCTCACGATGTGCGTGATGAAGGACTCCTGGAGCTCAGCCAGCTGTGGCGCCGAGCGGTCCATGAAGGGGCTGATGGGAAGGCCCAGGCCTGCCTCCTCATCGCCCTGCCGAGAAACACCAGTATTAGCGTCCCGGCGGTGCTGTTGTTGTTGTTGTCAGCGCGTGTTGGTTCCCCTTTGCGGTTCCTACAGTGTGCCATTCACTCTTCAGCCTGGACCTTACGTAAGAACGCCACGAACCCCATAACAACACTGGGAACACTGGGAGACTTGTTTTTCCAGCATTGTGTGTAGGTGCATGCTGGGTAGCGCACATTCGTTGCTGCTGAAAATAGAGTCTTGGAAGTGGGTCAATTGGACTACAAACAGAATACGGGTAATTTAAGGACTGTGGCTGATTGACAGTGTATCCTTTAGACCGTTGTGGTGTTTTTATGAATAGATCTTTTTGGATTAGGCAAGGCCGGGTATCACTGGAGGATAGGTATCACAAGAAGACAGTTATTCTTTTGTTGATGTTTTTCTTATACTAAAGACAAAAAATATAGCTAGCTCATGGAACAAGAAGAAAAAGGCAGCTTTCACACAAACGGCTGTTCAACACATAGACGTTGCTCAACACACAGTCAGCGGAGAATTAAATCCAGGCAGCCAAAGAAAAGGGCCATTGAGGGATGTTGAGCGAGCCGAGGGAGGCGAACATACGAGGGCCTGTTCCAGGGGCGATGGATTAGCAGGACACAGTGAGCTTACTTGGCTTATCGGCTCCAAGTAGCTTGAACGGGCGCTAGCTGAGGATAAGCCGAATATACATAAAGGATGCATAGCCCCCCGGATCACCACGTAAGGGGAAAACCAATCACTTGGCTACATCTGCCCCGTTCCGTGACCCCTATCTGACCTCTATCCAGCCTCAACCCCCCTGACCCACCCCCCCAAAAAACGTGGAGTTACACTGCCTGCCTAAAGTCTTCATTCAAAGCCTGTTTGAAATACAGACGGAATCCCGTTAAGGCATTCTGTCCTCACAGCGACACGGCCGTGCATGTATGTACCGCTGAGGTGTCCTCTCCTTGGGGTAAATTACAATGGCCCCCCTGTCCCAGCCATACGTGACGTAGGCATGCATACAAACGTGTTCACATGTAGAGATCTACTGTTGCCATGGTGACCAAAAAAAGCTGCATGGCGTCACCACATACGCACGCGACGTGTGTTTGTGTGTGTGTGTGTTTTGGGAAAAGGCTCTCCTTATCCCAAAACACACACACAGGAAGAGAGGGTGGAGAGAGAGAGAGAAAATATAGGAAGACAAAAAGAGAGGAAAGGAAGAGTGACATACACTGCGTGATGACCTTTCATCCCTGCCCATGTCCCTTGCACTGGCACCAAAGCACAATCGAGGATTTTTGTGTCGATATGTGTGTGTGTGTGTGTGTGCGCGTGTGTGTGCGCGCGTGTGTGCATGCGTGTGTGGGTTTGCACTGCTTTGATGAGGGACCATTTAATTTAAGAGCTATTTGATGTTGGTGCAATCTTTATGATTAAGAATGAGCACTGGCCGCCTGGCGACACATCTAGGTCAGACTCCCCATGTGATGAGGTAACTCTCTCTGTGCGCAATCTCCCCTCCCTCGCTCGCTCCTCGGCACACAGTCCCTTCCTATCTCTCTCTCTCTCTCTCTCTCTTCTTCTATTCTCTCACACTTTTCTCTGCCTCAGCCCCCTTTTTTCTCCCTCTCTCACCCCCCCTCCCTCCCTCGCTCCCAGTCTCCCTTGCTCTCTCTCGCTGAAAAGACATTCATAATTTGCGAGAGTATAACGACATTTAATCAGGGTTTGAGTGTAACTGAAAGAGAAAGAGAATTGGTCTCGCTGACAACCATCACAGTCGTGCTTTGGGTATTTAGAGCATTCATGCCAGGGGTGAATGAGAAAACTGAATATACAGATATACTCAATATACTTAATATTCTCTTTTAGAACACCTTTGTTTTTCATTATTCCTTTTTTCATACATCAACATCAGGATAATACCAATAAGATGTATCTATTTCATACAGTCTGGTTGATTCTTTAGATTTAAATGATTCATGTTCAGTTTATTGATCGTAAAAATAATCTCCTCTATGGATCTTCCCAGCAAGCGTTCACCTTCAAATCGGGCTGTTGCTATGGATGCCATCATGTGATGTTTGTCCGGCTAATCACATTTTCTCTTACTGCTCGTCACACTTTGAGCCTGACCAATCGGAGGCAGTGCTTCTCAATAGCATAATCTGTTGCTAGGCATTAATACATTCCTTATGGAATAGAGGGACGCGGTTACTGATTAGCTTATTCCAATTTCTGAACAAGAGTCATTGAACATACAGATATATTTTGAGATGACCGCTTCTGACTGAGATCCCAGTACATTTTAACTGGAACGACGTCCACCTAATTTGGAATTATCAGCAAAGAATGGGGATGAGAAGAGAATTGGAGAGATGTTGACAGTAATGTGATATTCTGATGCTTATATGTAACAGTGAGTCATGGTGAACACAGAATGGATCCTTATATAGCTGAAGGCTGATTCCCTTTTAGCACGCTGAATCTCTGCTAGTTCCAGGACTCTGTGTCCCTACATCCCCTTTAACAAAACCGTTATTTATGATGCATTGATTCATAATAACCCGGAACACTCCAATAAATACTACTACTTCTATTGCTGCTGTTTCTACTTGAGACCTAAGAAAATTGCCATATTAATAATAATAACAATATTTAGAATAATAAGAATATCAAGTAGTGGTTTATTTTTTTATATAACCTAGAGTATCCCTGGTTAAAAAGTTGGCAGAGGAGGAAAGGATGATACAACAGTTTAGTATTGTACAGTACAATAAATTAGTAGTGTAGTCTAAGTAGTAGTGTAATTGATTCTCCTACTATTCTCCTACAGTCCTACTGTCCAGTTCAACCAGGAGTGCATTCAGCATTAGTGACAGCAAAAAGGGAAAATACCTATTGCTAAATATTAATTGTATGTAAATACATGTAAATGTATGTAAATACAAATACATGTAAAGGGTCTTAATTGCTTCTGGAGCAAGGAGTGTGTTGTTCATTAACAAAGAGACTGAATAGCTTGAAGAGCTAAAAGTGTGTAGTTTAGTTTGAAAGGGACTTAATAGCTCCTGGAGCAAAACATGTTTTGTTTATTCAAAAGGGACTTAAAGTGTATATGACAGGTTATATCTTTCAACAACCAATGTCAATATTTCAATAACCAATGTGTAGATAATTCACCCAAGAAATATGGATTATTTTTAAAAAATCTCTAAATATAGTAAAACAATTTTTACAGCAGTTTTTGTAACAGCATCATATTTTGTTATTTTGTTGAGTGATGACGTCATAAGCGGGAGTCGCCCCTTGCTGCCGTTGCATCCTTGCCGAATGTATGTGTGCTTCTAAATCGCTGGCACCTTTATTTGACACTGATTTACAGGTCAGACACTTCACTTCGTGGGGATCGCGTGGACATTTATTTTTTAGTTCGTCCGTGAACTTACACTTGCGTTTCGGCATGGCTGCACAGATGCCGCCAGTACATGTGCTCTGCATCTATTTGATAAACAAGGAAGCCTCTCGCGCTACTGAGGTGCAGACTGACCAATTAAAAGC
>JAOPJJ010108446.1:0-11949 GCA_027122795.1 Enchelyopus cimbrius
AGAGTGGTCTGTACCCCTCGCCCGCCCATCTTTCTGATAACGGTAGTCATCTTGTCACCCTCATCATGACAAAGACATGCAGAAATGCATACGATGCAGCCTTCAAGTTGAAGGCGATGGATCTTGCTGTGGGTGAAGACAATAGAGCTGGTGCACGGGAGCTCGGCACGTTAAAGATACGGCTTATTTATGTTGAGTTTACGGTATTTAAAAAATTCAGCCGGTGCGGAAAATTTTTCAGGTGCGCTTAAACACCTGCGGCTTATATACATGTGTCGCTTATTTATGTTAAAAATTAATATTTTTTTAAAATTCAGTGGATGCGGCTTAAATTCAGGTGCGCTTAATAGTCCGGAAATTACGGTAAGCTCCCACTATAGGAATACATTCCTCTTACGGGCACTGCACTAGTACTATATATGCAAAAAGGTTGTAGATCTACTTAACAAAGGAAAATAAGAAATAAGCCAAAGCAACAAAGCAATCAAAAATCTCCAGCCAGCATCTGGTCTGTGACCAAGTCAGGCGCTGTGATGACAAAAAATAATCTAGCACACCTGGCTCTCATGCATTGGACATGTGGTGGACCAAAACAAACCAACGCACTGAGCTCTCATACATTACACATATAATGCACCTTTCTTCTCACAGACCCTAGCCCCCCACATGATTATTAGCAAGAACACATGGTCTTATCTGCTAATAACACCTAGCCGAGGGCCGTAGATGCTTCCTGCTCTCCTCCAGACAAGGCAGATGCGCGGAGTACCTCGCGCAGACCCAGACAACTCACAATGTTATCAATCTGCCCTCAAAGTGAACCACCCATTGCTAGGCGACGCCGGACCTTGACGCGCGGCTTGACGCACGCAGCGCGCAGGGAGGCGGCACATATAAAACACACATGCAGACAAAGAAAATGCTCATCTAGGGTAGAACCTCTACGGAGGCGAAGCTTTCGACAACCTCAGCGCTGTTAGGGACTTAGATTAGCTCATCGGCTTACTATACTACGCTTTGTAAACTATGTCCAACTTTTGTCACCGAAATAAACCTAAGGCCTTTCGTGCCGTTACTTCTATCTCCTCTCCGTCTCAATTTATCTGCTCCGTACCTAGACAGACATTTTTACCCAACAGCTGAGGAAACAGCCAGCCTCTGGGTAGAGAGAGAGTGAACACTGGCAGCTCTGCACATTTAAACAGGTAGACTACACCGGGGCCTTGGCCAACCAGCCAACCAGCAGGTAGCTCTGCTTCCTCTCCGAATCGGCCTGAAACTCAGAGGAACAGAGGGACACCTGGTGGAACTCTGCACCCCCATGAGGGAGTAGGAACACGGAAACCCCACTGGGGCCGTGACAGTTAATACAACTTTAACTGCTGAGATAAAGTAACCCTGCTGCTCCTGAAATACTGCCACCACAGCAATTCACAGATGCATTTTTCTATTATTGTCAATGGTGGTGGCATTGCTGAGACAACATATAGATACACAAAAAAAGGAAATTTGCTTGGAGGAAAGATCATGCATTTCACAAACTACATGTAATAAACTAAATGTAATCTGATTGAATGGTCACCTGTATTAGAGATTGAATGCCTTGGACTGAACATTTGGCTATCACCTGAAATGTCATTTATCTTAATCTGCGTGTATCGTCCTCCTTCATCTACCATTGCTTTTTATGATAATCTACATAAACTGTTAAAACAATGTCAAGAAAGAAAAGAGCTTATTTTAATGGGTGATTTCAATATAAACTGGGAAAACAACTCTGACCGGAAAAAACTTAAAGACAACAGACAAATTCAATCTCACCCAGTTGGTTCTTGGTCCCACTTGGTCCCATAGAGAACAGCTGCAACCTGTTTTCAAGCACTATTAATAATAAAATATCCTTATATAGTAGAAGAATGACACACAGACCAAGACAGAAAAACTCTCCACCTTGGCTCTATGAGGTGCTCTGGAGACAGATGAGGGACAGAGATTCCTCACTAAAGACGGCACTTAAGTCAGGACTTAGAAGTGACTGGTATAGCTATACATCCCTCAGAAATAGAGTAGTAGGCCTAAGAAACATAAGGAAAGCCAAAGCAGATTTCTATATAAAAGTAATTGATGAAGCAAAGGGAGATGGGAAATTAATCTGGAAGAATCTCAATAAATTAATTGGAAAAGACACTCAGCATTGCGCTCCTGCACTTGAACTGAAATTAAATGGAATCACAACCAGAGAAGACGACAGTATAGCAAGCACTTTTAACAAAAAAATGTATCCAATCAGTTGAGGAATTGGCACAGAATTGCACTGCTAGTAATTTAGTGAGCATTCCTATTGATATTGACAAACCTGTTTTTAGAATTGAGGAAATTGGTGAACTTGAGGTAGAGAACATCATAAACTCATTAAGGAACTCAAAAGCTAAAGATGCCTTTGGCCTTGATTCTACTTTTTTGTTTAACTCATAAACAGCCTTTAATTAACCCTCTTACACACTTAATCAATTTATCAATTAAACAAGGTAATTTCCCAAGTTCACGGAAAACCGCTATGGTAACCCCCATTTTCAAGGTCGGCGATAAAACACTGGTGGAGAACATCAGTATACTACCTGTTATATCCAAGGTAGCAGAGAAATAAGTGGCGAAACAGCTGACTACTCATCTTAGGCCATACACCACTGCACCTAATGCATGAATGAATGAATGACCTTTATTTATATAACACAACATCACAGCACGAATGCATAGAGTGCTTTACAACAGTGGTTTGACAATGGCATTCATGACATTCTTTTGTCAAAACTATCTCATATAATTTTTTCTGGGATGCAATCAAATGGATGAAATCATATTTAACTGACAGAAAACAAAGCACACGCATTAACAACACTCAGTCTACACACCTAAAGTGTAAAATAGGATCTATACTGGGCCCCCTTCTGTTCAGTCTCTATATAAATGACCTGCCCACTGTTTGTCCACCTGTACATTTACAAATGTATGCAGATGACACAGTCCTATACGTGCATGCTAAAAATAAACAACAAGCTGCACACCAACTGACTGAGGCCATGAGCAAGGTATCCATCTGGCTAACGAATTCATGCTTACACCTGAACATAAGCAAAACAGTATGTATGTATTTTACAAAGCAAACTACTTTGTCTCATGACCCTGATGTAATAGTTAACCAAGAGGAGGTTAGAGTGGTGCCTGACTTTAAATATCTGGGAATCATTCTAGACTCACAACTCTCATTTAAAAAGCATGCAAAAAAGGTTGCCAATACTGGCAAATTTAACCTGGCAAATTTTAAGCACATAAGACCATATCTACCAATGAAGGCTGCAAAGCTCTTCTTGCATGCGATGATCTTCTCACATTTTTCTTAATAATAGCTATTGTCACATAGTAAAAAAAACACAACATGTTCAGCTTTGAAAACTTCAGACACTTTGCTGAAGCCTGCCTTGTCTTTAAGGTACTCCATGGGCTTGCTCCACCACCGCTATGCCGGTTCATAAAACAGAAAGACAAGGTCAATAGAGTAACTAGAGCAACCACCAAAGGGGACTGCATAGTTCAATATAGAAAAAGTAGGATTGGAAACACAGCCTTTTCTAGCCACACTTTTTGGGAACAGCCTGCCCAATGAGTGAAGGGACTGTAGTAGTCTTTCCATTTTTTTAAAGCAGCTCAAAACCTGGATTATGAACAATTACAATTGTAACCATACATCAAATTCTTAAGTCCATGAACATACTTTTCTTTTCTCTTTTCTTTCTGTATGTATAGGCTACTGTATTTTTACTTTGTACTGTAAGTGGAGGGTTAGATGAGGTGAGCAATATCTGTCTGTTTGAGGGTATGATCATATCTTTTAAAATTGCTGCTGAAATTGCTACTGCATTTTGTATCACCTTTTGCATTTTAGGGTGCCTTTTAAGATCTGGCTAGGGAAAACAGATGGAAAGTAGCACTTGTAGCTAACTGGCTTGTTTACAGCAAGTAACTTGTCTGTTTATTAATGAGCATTGTCCCTGTCAAATAAATAAACAAATAAATAAAATAAATAAACCATGAACATATTTACTAAATACTTTTAAACAATATTGCTGAATGGTGAATGGTCTTTTGATAAAAACCTTTCAACACTAGAACCGATTGTAGTAAATTTGCAAATGTGGAGAAATCCTGGCAGGATTTGCTTGAGATCTCCACAATTGATTATGATCCAGCCCGCTTATTGGTTCGAAATAGGATCAAATGTGGGGAGAGCAGCAGAGGAGTGTAAATGAGAACATAAACACAAGAGGCGGGAGAGCTACTATGTGGGAGGCCTCACTTACGGCCGCACAGCGTATATAAGAGCGTTCCAGCCAGAGGGACATCTATTCAGCCATGGAGCTCTCTGGTTTGTGGGTGTGGAGATGGTTAACGTTCGCTTGCCTCAGCTGGATATGTGTTTGTCAAACGGCAGCGGCAGGACCGTAAGTCTGTTCGTCTTTCTCCGTCTCAATCCTCACAGAGTGAGCATTAGGCCTACAGAGAACTTCAAAGAAGCAGGGGAAAATAGTTACACTTTTGAAGCATTCATTAATACACAATGAATGCTTCGAAAGAGTAACTATTTTCCCCTGCTTCATTGGAGAAAAAAAGCAGTTGCATAGGCCTATCCGTTGAAATGATATGTAGAACCTCATAGGCCAACAAGACCATACATTTAGTTTCAACATTACATTTAGGGCATTTAGCAGACGCTTTTATCCAAAGTACAACGTAGTGTATCTTACTAAGGCGTATATCTGACTGATAATAATAGCCTCATAATAACCTTGCACATATTTGTCTTTGGTCAAAATTAGCAAAATCAACAGAAGAGGGAACTTCAAAATGAATGAATTAAGTTTAGAGAGTTGCATGTGACATGGATGAAAGTAGAGCAAACATTTATAAAAAATAGACTCTTAATACGCCTACAAGCTTGATTTTGAACAGAACACTGACCTACTTCTATTATGATTGTGAAATCCTGTTGCTGACTCATTAGACGGGCCTCTCAACATGGGCCCTATCCCAGTGTTACTGGGGTAGTTACTTTATAAGACACCCCTCACACCCCATTGAAGCTGGGTAGAGTCACAAGCAAAGTCCTACTTGGTTGAAATAACATGTGTCATAATATGTCTCTATAAGCTCACAAATGTTCCATATAGTTGCCATGGGGGGCTCTAATGACCTACTTACGCCACCGCCTTCTGTTATTACTGCTGTTATGCCTGTTATGTCAGCCCAAGCAATGTGTGTGCGTGTGTGTGTGCGTGCGTGTGCGTGTGTCTGTGTGTTCTTGAAGGCACTACATGGTCACCATCCCTGCAGTGCTGGAGGCCGGGGCTGAAAGCAGGTTCTGTGTGAGTCTGCTCAGGCCAAACGAGACGCTGCACATGAGCGTCACCCTGATGTCCAAGGAGGAGAACATAACACTGTTCCAGCAGATGTCCGATGAGGACTTTCGCCAATGTATTATTTTCAAGGTTGTCTCCTTATTTCAATAATATAGTTTGTGTTGTTTGTGTAGTTAGGTTGTATCAGCGATTCTAGGTTGAAACATAAATGATCACATTCATCTGATCTTTCCTCACGATCCGCTAGCTGCCCGCCCCATAAGCAAGCCGTCAAACAAAATGCGTCTCTGTAGGCAGGCTCTGAGGCCGTACACAAAACTCTCAACTCAAAATCAAAGTAAACAGTATTCCAACCAATCACCGATAAGGGGTGGGTGTTGTGGGGTGTAGTGGGAGCTGAAGGTTTGAAGATTGGTTGGAAGAAAAATATTTTTGGTTCTGAGTGCCTGGTTGGATACATTTTTTTGCGTACGATCTCGGAGCATAGGCTGCCTACAGAGACACGTTTTTTAACGGGGCAGCTAGCGGATCGTCAAAAAAACGTGAGGAAAAAAAATTGTGTGGAAATGTTTCCGCCTAGAATCTCTGATACAACCTTTAATGTTTGCAAATGTTAGTTAGAAAACCAGCTGTTACTGCAGAATTCTTGAATTGTTCAGCTTCAGCAGTTTTTATACAACCACCCACGGTGTTTGCATATTTGCAAAGCTCATCCCACCCAATCTTGATAACATTGGTCAAATGTTGCATAGAACCCGTCTTGTGAAAGCCAAGAGTACACTGCTTACTTAAACATTAAACTGACTTGTTACATTTAAACCACGTAATTTAAACTATTTGGCTTAGCGAAAATTAGAGTCCCGAAAATCCCTCCGGTGGCACTCAATTTAAATAACGAACAGTCCCTTAGCAAGGATACATCACGGACAGATTTGCTGTATTTTCGAGGGGCTACAAAAGGAAAGTTCATTGTACATTTTCTAGTTAGGCTAACTTACAAGACAATGATGAATATAATATTATTATTATTGATAATAATATTAATATTATTATGACAATAATAATGACAATTTTATTTTTTATTATGTAATTATAGGAATAAATATGAATGAAAAGGAATAACAAATCAAGCTTTGGAGCACTAGAACGCTCCCCTTGCTAGTTTGCGCGTATGGTACTGCGCAGCGCAGTGATTGTAGACATTTTAGTGATAGGCCTAAATATCATCACTATGCTATTATTGAATACTTTCGCATTCATTGGTATTTCATCTCGTGTGTTTTTATTTATCTATGTTGGAAATGTTTGTTGTTTTATTCAAGTTATTTTGACTGAGACAATTTTTGGCTTTTGACCTTCTTTTTCTTAACAATTATTTTCCATTACTGCGATAGTTGCCAAAGGACCACATACATACATAACATACATTATATATATATATATATCCCTGATGTATTTACATTTCCCTATGTACAGTTTATACAGAGACAGTTTATACAGAGACATACATTATATATATATTTCCCTGATGTATTTACATTTCCCTATGTACAGTTTATTGAGACAATTTGAAGTTATCGCATTACTAAATGTTTTCTTTACAGGTTCCAGTGCAGCCTAATGTACGGGTTTTGGAGGTGATTGTTCGAGGAAAAGAATTTGAAATGAAAGAAGTGAGGAAAGTGATGATAAAGTCCTTCACACCACAGACGTTTATCCAAACTGATAAACCCATATACCTTCCAGGACAAACTGGTAAATATATAAATTATTCAGAATTAATGACATTGAACTGATCGTATTAATTATAAGATAAGCTTAAAGGAGGAAAGGGATCTACTGTGTGTAAAACTAAATATTTCTCCATTGCACCTCCTGAAAATATCTTAACTTTCCTCTCTTTGCAGTGCATTTCAGAGTGATATCACTCGACAGCAAACTCAGATCGGCCGATGAGCTGGTGAGTGCAAAGGTGTTCTTTCATGTGATATATTGTACAAGATAGAAATTGAAGAGGTTCAATAGGGAGTTGACCCAAAAAAAGGAAATGCACGATGTGCACTTCAGTCTAGGTTTCATGTTTGTTGATGTAGGGCAGAGATTGAGGCTGTTGCACCAGGGATTTTGTCAATATTTTGTCAGCTAGCCTACTAAGTAAACCTTTGCTGAGTTGCAACAACTAAACATGCCCAGTGATGCAGTTTTGCCCTCTCGAAAGAATCAGTTGGCTGCTATTAAAAGGTTAAAGTTGATTAAAAGTGAGCATTATGTAGAAACATACAACCACATAAATACCCTCCCTAAAATCTAGCCCTAGGGCAAATGAGGAAGTTTTTGTTTGACTACTTTGGTGTGTCAGACAGTGTCGCCCCCAGAACATTTTCATAGGGTAGGCCAGATGGGGCCAGTGAAAATCTTAGGGTGGCACACCAAATGGGTCCCTCTTGTGGTAACTCAGATTCAGTTCCAGTCTTTGGCTGTGTACTGCATTCCCCTTGACTCTTTTTCAGTAAAAATACATATGCATCAAACACGCTTACCTCAAGGTCCAGAAAAACACAGCAATGTTTCAAATAATTGTCAGTACAGCTTACATCTTAGTACAGCTTACAGTACAGCTTACATTCCACTGCCCAAGCTTACATTCCACTGCCCCCCCCCCCCCTAATTTTCCAGGGGTGGCCGCTGGTGTCAAATAGTCAGATAGTTGGTCTTTAAATTGGCTTCTCTGAGAGTTCTGCAAAGTTACATGTCAGATAGTTTGATCTGTAAAATGGCCTTTTAGATAGTTTGGCCTGTTAAGTGGCTAGTCGGACTCTGCTTAAAAGTTATTCTTTATATAAATATTGTTCAAAATGTTGTCCATGTCAGCTATTAGTAAGATGTATGTGCCTATATGCTAGTAACAGCTTTGTGTAATATGCAGAAACAAATTATCTAATCAATAGTTGTGATTTTCTTTACAGTACAAAACAATCATAGTCAAGGTAAGGCTCTCCTTTACAAATGATCAAAGATACACTTGGTTATCATGCTTTGCTTCACAAGCAACACAGTACATACCATTTGCCATATTATTAATATTATTATTATTATAATAATTTGCAAAGTGACATTTATAACCTTAATGATGTATTGTTGAACTGTAACTAAACTGCTCTTTATTGTTTGTAAATAGGATGCAGGCCAAAACCGGATCAGACAGTGGTTGAATGAGTTATCAAACAATACATTTCTGCAGTTTTCGTACAAATTGAACTCTGAAGCCCCTGTTGGAACATACAGGATTCAGGTGTGGACTGATGAAGGAAAATCATTTTCACAAAGCTTTAAAGTGGAGAAATACGGTGAATGTTGTTCCTCTAATGATATTGAGTTGTCACTGATGTGGTACCGTCAGGCATGATACTGACCAAGAGGCATGTTCTGCCTCCTAGTTCTCCCAAAGTTTGACGTGAAGGTGAAGGTGCCTGATGAAATGAGTGTTGCACAAGAGGACATAACAGCAGAAGTGTGCTCAACGTAAGACAGAATATTTATTTCAATAATGGGTAGAATTTTACAAAATGGTTAAAACCGTTATCAATTATCTATTGAACCATTTATAACTGATTAGTATTCATGAATGAATAACACTATAAATAAGGAATTCACAAGATTCTACTGCTATATTACTGCTTCAGCGTTGCACTTATTCTAAACTGCTACCCAAAAATATTATTAATGGTGATATATGATATGTGATCTGATATGACCCGTATGATCAGCTGATGTTCCAACCTAAAGAGCCACTAAGAGGGTCTGTTCTTAATGTTTTTCCTCCATTCAGCTACACGTACAAACAACCTGTTCCAGCTACAGCTTCGTTGCAAATATGCCGACCTCTGGATGTCAGGATGCCAATCTTGATCATTGAAGATGATAAAGTTGTTGAGTTTGTTGACGCTTGCCACAAAGAAACTAAACAGGTAGCTTAAGGTAGACCCTCCATTAGGCCAAAGGACACAGTACCTCTCTCTGGCTGAGCATTAAAATTCAGCATACAAAATTGGAAGTCGCTTTATACTTTTGGTGTATTCATCTTTATTACTCATTACCCTTTCCCTAGCTGAACAAGACTGGTTGTGTAACATTTACCTTCAACATGACACAGTACAAACATATGGAAAAGTGGGCTACAAATCACCTCTCCGTCTTTGCTGAGGTGGAAGAGGAAGGGACAGGTAAGCCACACAAGATTGACTCCTCTAAACCGCACACTGACCAACGGTCAGTGTGCAGCTCAACATGACATTAAGCTTAACTACTGGAAACAAATACATTTTGTCTTTCTCATAACCTCAAAGGACTTAAGTTCTTGGGAAGAAAAACAATCAAACTTTCTTACATGATTGGAAAGTTGTCATTTATCGATACACCCAAGGTATATGAGAGAGGAGCGGTTGTGGAGGGCAAGGTTAGTGTGATTGGCAGTTAATTAATACGTTTTGGCTGTGATGAACCAGATGCGTCAACATAGGGATATTTGACGCTGATTGACGTGTTGGTGTCTATCCATCAGGTGAAGGCGGTGTACTTTAATGACACGCCCATCCCAGACAAGGTGCTCTACCTATTTGAGGGTTCAAGACAGCACGCACTACAGCATTTTCCAAACCTCACCACAGACAGTCATGGTGTCAGCAGGTTTTTCTTCAACACAACCGATAAAGATTACATCAGACTCAGAGTAAGTAAAGCATGTAGTGGAGACAAAAAGTATACACCAACCATATGAAACATCAGGGTGTTTAAAATGATGGTGTACACTTGAGGGTGTACACTTTGAAATGTCTGTGACTGATGTCTGTTAAATCATCAACTACTCTCCCCCCCACACACACACTTTTTATATTCCACCAACGATCAAGGTGTCTGCGCTGCCCGCATTGACTTACCAAGGGTACAGAACTCCTTACATTGAAAAAGGGGAACACAGCCTCTCGCTCGCCCAGCCAAAAACAGAGGACACTCCAACCATCAGCTCCCTTAAGGTGAAGGCGAGGGAGACCAAGCTCCTCTGCGACATGGAAGAACTCATCAAGGTTCACTTCACTGTGGTCGGGGAGGCCCCAGGCCCTCTGGATGTGGTGTATCTGGTAGGAAAAATATCACGGAAAAAGCTTCTTTGGCTATACATGTGGAAATGGAAAAGAAGGTTCTAACATTTTAGCATGATACAAAAAGTTATAATCATGCTTATTATAAACGCAGTGTATTGTTAACTGGAGAATGATTCATTGGTTTATTGTCATGGCTTGAGTAGATAGGCACAGAGTGGGTGTTGGTTTTCTTTCTTTTATATTATTTTAGCGATGGAACAGTGAAAATGAATAAATACAACAAAAAAAGGCCAGAATTAGCCAAGCGGCACATTTTTTACACAAAGACATTGACATTTAGCTGAGACACAAGTTACTCTGCAGTTCTGGTAGGTACTCACCCGCCAAAAGAAACACCCATTCTTACTTGTTTGCTCTTTTTGCCTTTAATTCCTTGTAGATTTTGGCGCGAGGATCCATCACTAGACAAGGACTTATAACGGTGGAAGTTCTGGATAAACCAGGTGGGAGTGGAGAGTTCTCTACCAGACAAAGGCCATATAAGAAACATTATTTACACAGTGTTTAGAGCTGTTCATCTAAAGAAAGGACATGCTTGACAAACAATATGAAAATATGCTGATTTTAGAATACTGTACTTTTTGTACTGTGCTGTTTTTTTAAGCACTAATTAATTTATGTACTAATTGATCTCAATACTTTTCGCTGCACTGTTCAAGAAGCAAAACCCTTTGCCTCCCCCATTGCTAACGCTTGTCAGCTGTGCAATAATTTAACTGTATATGAAAATACATGCTGCTACAGTTGTCGCGACTAGTAGCCAAAGCAAAGCAATCGCTGAGAGGCTGAGGGTAGAGTGATTGTCCGACACGCTGTACTAAACAAAAATATCTGCTGAGATCCAAAAATGCGTTTATTGGTTTTATTGAAAAACAAGGACAACTTAATGTTATATGCTCAAAGTACAAAGAGGTCAATCACATAGATCAAAACAAAAACATCTGCGTTCAAAGCAAATAAACAGCTGTCAACAGAAACGGCGTGCGACGTTCCCGTAACTCACCCACTCTGTCCTAGAGAACCCGTGCGTAACCTTGCACCTGTGTTTAAATAAGCTAGAGGTTACCGTCTATAAGCTCGTGACCCCAATTACTGTGGTATCAAAATAAACAACAAAAAGTAACAAAATATAATTACCCAATTGTAAACCACGAAATGATCTGATAACATTTCATCATAATTAATACCCCCATGGCTCCTACAACATTGTTATATCTGTATGTATATACCACCTTAAACCGAGATATCCCAACTGCTTCCAGCTGTATTTTTGACACCATCATTTGAGCTCCGAAGCTAATCTAAGAGTGATTTCAGTGACCAAGGGGGAAGTCTCCATCAAGGTGAAAGTGTCTCCAGACATGGCACCATTG
>JAOPJJ010108567.1:0-11900 GCA_027122795.1 Enchelyopus cimbrius
AGTAGTGAATCAACAATTGCCTGTGTTGCACTTTGTTGCGCAGTAGGCTTATTAGCTTAAATTCACTTATTAGCTTAAATTCACTCAAATTCACAGTGCATTTTCATGCACTGTGTAATTCCTCTGAATTACTTTTCTAGTTTCACATTAACAATTATAAAAGGAGACATTGGAAACATGAAGCTTCACGTGTAGCACCTTTAGGTGTGACTATCAAACTAAATTATCTTGCATTTAAATCTCCACTCTCCGCTCGACATATCCCCAGATACCAGGTCATAGTCCCTCCTGGGTAGGCGTGTAAGTGGATTCCAGAGCTGTGGTTTTATGTTTATGCACCATGTGACACCATGGCTCTTGCACTACAAAGTCCAGACCACGTTCACACATTCCCCTTTACAGGATCTTGCTCCATTCTAATGGGAAATACATGCCTCCCATCTTTTCCTTGTTGTTTAAGATGAACTCTGCACCTTACATGTGGTTTCCTTTTATGGCTCTGACTAATGTGTGAAGAAGAATGATAAAGCAGAAACACAGAGAGGACGGTATGGGAAGCAGACAGACATCATTTTGTGTGTCGAAAGTCAAAGGGCGCAGCAAAACCCTCTGCTGAACGGGGACAAATACTGTTGTTCCATCTCCCTGGATCTACGGTCTGTTCCGGCGCCTCTCCTGTGGCCACAGCTTCTGCCTGACCCGCAGCAAAGATCATTTGGATGAAGAGGGTGTGGAGGCAGTCTACTGCTGCCCAGCACAGTGTCGACAGTCATTCCAACAGAGGCCTGCGCTTGTGAAGAACAGAGTTTTGGCAGATCTAATGGAGGATCTCAAGGGGTCAGCACTGCAGGGGGATTCTTCTGATCCCTGCTACGCTCGACAAGGGGATGTTGCCTGTGATGTATGCACCAGGAAGAAGATCAAAGCCGTCAAGTCCTGTCTGGTGTGTCTGGTGTCCTTCTGTGAAAAGCACGTCAGGAGTCACTATCGAGTGTCCGGACTAAAGAGGCACAGCCTGGTGGAACCGACCGCACACCTTCAGGACAAAGTCTGCTCGCTTCACGACGAGGCCGTGAAGATCTTCTGCCTTCAAGACCGACAGGGTATTTGTTACTTGTGTGCAATTGATGAACACAAGGGGCATGACACAATTTCAGCCCAAGCTGGGCGAAATGAACGGCAGAAGGATATCATTGGGCATCAGAAAGTAACGCAGGAGAGAATCCAGAGAGTAGAGGACGACATCGAGGCTCTTCAAGAGGTGATTGGAGCGACCAACTGGTCTGCGGATGAAGCTGTACAAAGCGCTGATGAGATCTTTGATCAACTGATCCATTGCATTGAAGCGAAGAGGACAAAGGTAAAAGAACAGATCAGAACCAAGCAGAAAACCGAAGTCGATCGGGTGATCGTCCTACAGGACAGTATGGAGCAAAAGCTCACGGAAATGAAGAGGATTTCAGCGGACCTGGATCATCTCGTACAGACAGAGAATAACATATATTTTCTACAGAATTACCCCCAGAACTTTGTTCTCAACGAATACAGAGGCCTGACAAACAGAGACGCCCAGGCAGTGCAATACTTTGAAAATGTTTCCGGGGCTTTGTCGAAGACACAAGGTAAACTAGATGTCTTTCTCAACATTGAAATGTTTCCCTTTTCAGTAGCACTGGCAGAGGTGGATGTATTATTACTAACAAGGCCACCAAAACCCAGCTGCCAACCACCCGCCCAACCGCCCAAGTCCAACCCCTCAAAGCTGCGCTTCATGACTCGCCAGTCCAGCCCATCGTCTCAACTGCTACCAAACCAGACCAATGCATCCAAAAAGAAGTTTTTTAAATAGGAAACACTAAGCCTGATTCAAGATGATCCGTTTTGCTAGTCGTGCGTTTTGACCGTGGACCCGAAGACGGGACATACAGGATATCACTCCATCCACTGACTGACTGGTCGCAATGTCTTGAATTGATTGGACGTTCCCCTCAGCCAAGATTTACTTACATTTGAGATGTCATTTTTCTAATATAAAATGGTTTGCATTGCTTATGATATGAAAAGAACAAAATGTATAAAGTAGGTTTAAGTTTTGTTTGAATGTCCAGGAAAATATTGTTTCACTGATTAAATTACGGGCCTGTTACCTTGGTCGCATATATTTGTTTTGCCTCATTCATGAAGTACCAGTATTTCAAATGTATGCGGTGTACCCATTTAAGAAATACAGAGGAAATACAAAAATGTTTGGATTCATACAAACACAGACAGACCGTTTTTTCCCCTTTATTTTAATGAAAGAGCCATGCCAAGTCTTTATAGATATAGACCTCAATCACATCACTGGAAACACACCTCAAACTCAAAACATTTCATTTCCCAGTAAACAAAAACAAAAGACTGAGGAATGTAACAAATAAAACAAACCAAAAAGTGCAGCGATTCTAAGCTGCACTAAAGACGGCCCTTCTGCCCTTAACTGTTCCTCCAAACCCAATCCCACTGCAAGCAAAAACGTATTCAAAAGAAACAATACAACGATTGATAATAATAATATTATTAATAAGAACAATTATAATAATCATAGTACTTATACGGTTAGAAGATCACAAGACGAGAGAGAAACAAAGGTAAACTGCCTTCTTAGAACACCGGGCCGATCTACTGGGGGAAGCTGGGAGGCATGGGGAAGGGCACCATGGGGGGCGGCGGGGGTAACTGGGGGTTCTGTGAGGGGGGCTGAGGGGCAAACGGGAACGGCGGGTGGCTGAGGCCATTCTGAGGGGCCCTCGGCACGGCCCCGAACCCAGCGGGGCCCGCAAAGCTTTGATTACCAAAGGCACCCACCTGGTTTCCGGCGGTGGCGAAAGCACCCTGTCCGTTGCTGCTGCCCCCGCCGCCGCCGCCACCGTAGTTGCTGTTGCCATAGCTACCACTATTGGCAGCGCTGTTGCCCCCGTAGCCGCCGCCGCCGCCGCTGCTGTTTTGGGGCTTGTTGCCGCCAAAGGCGCCCTTGGAGCCGTTGCCGAAGCCCCGGTCGGCGTCCCTGAAGCCGCCGCCGCCAAAGGTCCCGCTCCTCCCACCCCCGGAATACCTATCACGGCGGTCGTCCTTGTAGCCGCCTCGGCCCCCCCTTCCACGGCCTGGAGGGAGGACGGGGGAGAGAAGGGGAGTTAGGCATTCTCCAAGGACAGAGCGACACAAATTGAATTTCTAGGACAAAATATAATTGCAAATATTTTGCCCAACGTTTTGATTGCGTCTTCAATGAAGGAAAGGAGCACATGACGGCGAGGGGTCCGGCCTTACCCCCTCGGTCTTCGGCCATCTGGATCAGCCTGGGGTTGATGGCCTGGTTGGCTTCGCGCAGCACCGCTATGAGGTCGCCGGCCTGTTTCATGTTGTTGGGGGTGAAGAAGGTGTAGGCCGTGCCCGTCTTTTGACTACGGGCCGTGCGTCCGATGCGGTGGATATAGTCCTCGGAGGAGTTAGGGTAGTCATAATTGATGACAAATTTCACATCCTCCACATCTGTGAAATGTGTTGCAGTGTGGCAAAAAAAAAAAAAAAAGAAAACCAAAAAAAAAAAAAAAAACAGGAGGCCACACGGGATTTTGCACACCACAACAGCCAGATCAGAAAGGGAAGAGGAGTTAGCAACACTAGTGAGAGGAAATGGTGGTTAGATTAGGCTCTGGAGGAGAAAGGGTTGGGTTAAACAGCACAACCACAGGCATGAAATTCCAACATAATCACAGTACGCAACTATCCCATGGGAATACTACTGCGGGAAGAGAACGGCGATGCACACTCCAGTGGCTTCCCATAAACGAAAAAAACAGGGCGGAAAGTTTCGCGCTTCCTTTTTCCTTAGCATGGGCGACGCCCGCCACAATTTGGAGGCGGCCCGTAACGGGAGTATGCATCCACAGGTCCTTTCCCAACGCAGCGAAATCCCCCACATATTGTCAAGTGACATCCAGGAGCTTCTACGCAGTCGGCCCGCTAGGTGCACCAGGGGGCCCCTCCGTGAGCCAATCTAGGACCCTTCTGCTGTACACCTCTACAAGAAAAGGGGCCCCTTCTGTGCCCGTGCACACACACGACAAGCTTGATACTGAGATATAAGGCCGCACTGCACGTCTTGCCAAGACACAAATAAGACTGTTGTATTTTTTTCCAGGGGGGCTTAGGAAAGAGTAATATAGTAGAGTCCTGAGGGGCTCCTGATCAGAGCATCGAGTTGGGACCCCCCCCCCACCCACCCACCCAAGTCTAGTCAAGGCAAGATCTTCCCAGAAGCCAGTATTCACTTGAGAAAATGTCTCTCGTTGGCAGGTCTCGACATGACTTTAAAACGCAGGCGAGGGAGGGACTTTATAAGGAGCTGTCTCTGTCTTTCTCTCGTCGTACAAGACATGCCCACAACCCCTTAACAAACACATGTGCCAGGTCTTACCAATTATGATGACATATGAGATTACACATCAAAGTCATTGGGGGAAAAACTGCTCTCTCCATTTGGATAAAAACCAGCACTTTATAAAGGGAGTTTTTAAAAAATGTAAAAATAAGAAAAAAACAATTGCAAGCTTTGACAAGCTCACAAACTACCATGTTATTAAAATAAAAGCTCAAAGGCTGACGATGGTTCCAAATATCAAACCAGTGACTTGCAAATCATTGCTCTACGGCTCAACGGCATGCAACGCAAAAGTCACAGAATCAACACTTTTGTCTTTTTGGGTGGTTTTTTGGACTACAGTTGGAAGCAGGTGGCTGGCTGAGACGCTTTTCCGGTAAATAAATGGAAATACATGGATGGAGAACAGGTGGAGGTGTGGGTGTGTGCGTGTGCGTGCGTGTGTGTGCGTGTGCATGTAAAATCAACCGGCTTATCCGAAACCAAGGCTTAGCCACGCGGCCTTTTGAAGATCACTGGCACACAAAGAGCTTTCACCTCTCTAGGCCCACTGGGTGGCAAGCCAGTCGAGCACTTCCAATATGTCCTCCTTCTCCCTCTCGAGGCCTGGGACTGTCATGCCTAGCGCCTGCCACAAAGACTGCACCTTTAGGTGAGAAAAACTCAGAAAAATGCATGTACAGTTAAAGAAAGCGAAAAGAACTTTCTTTAAAAACAAAAGAATAGCAGAGACTTACTGACCTAGACCACGGGAGGCCACGTCCGTCGCAACCAGGATAGGAGCCTTCCCATACTTAAACTCTAAACGAACAGGGTATGAGGAGTTAGCAATAGAACGATTATTGGGCGTACAGTAGTACTACCTGAAGTGTCACACTTACCATTGAGGACCCAGTCTCTCTCTTGCTGGCTCTTGTCTCCATGGATGCCCATTGCTGGCCAGCTGTGAAGGAGAAAGGTTTGTATGCATTAGACCGGGCGCGAAAAGGGGTCCGGGTGAGAAAGGGGAGAAAGATATTATTCCTCTAGGGGGTCCGGGGGCATGCTTTCCCAGAAGAACATTTTGAATATCCCATATTTTAAAGCATAATTCTGATGCATTTTGAGATGCATTTTTTGCCAACCTGGGGAGAGCTGGGGAAACTTAACTTCAGATTTTAATAAATGTCATTGGCAAAGACAACAGATTAATCACATTTTTTGTTGTTGATATATTTCACATATCCACCCCTACCCTACCTCTACTAACATGGTAAGACTAAGACTTCCACTTGTCACCCAACGGTGTGTACCGTTACGTACGGTACCGTACGGCCTCTGAAGCTACCCCCCCGCCCCCCTAAATATTTTCTCATCGAATCTACATGATTCACGTAGGTCACCTTTTTGGCTTAAAAATTGCGAATTTCGGCGAAAGGTGAGTGATTTTCATGCCTGATTAGAAACAAAAACGTAATAATGCAGGATTATGTGATGAAAAGATTTTTGCTGTAGTTCTTTTGCTGGTTAGTGCCATGCTTTCCAAATGACTGGGGCAATGACATCACCTGGCACTAACTTAAAGCAAATAGACACATCAGAGGCGACGGACAACCCTTGATTCGGGCCGTCTCTGTGGTTGACTCTTCACTATCTGGGACTCGGCAGGACATCCTCACCCGTCTCTCCTCATCCTCCTGGTGAGCTCATCACAGCGCCGCTTGGTCTCCGTGAAGATGATGGTCTTGTTCTCCTTCTCGCTCATGATCTCTTCCAGCAGACGGATCAACCTGAGGAGGCGCAGGGGAGAAGTCAGCACGCGGGTCCGGGTAGACCCGCTCGGATGAGGGCTGCCTACTTGTATTCAAAGTCTCATAACTCCGGTCCGCCTGCTAACTCGTACTTCTAGTCTGATGAGCCCTTGTGTTATTCGTCGCAAAATGCAAAAAGGCGGATTCTTAAACCACAAGCCTAGCTGCGAGGAAAATAAACTTGACTTGTCTTTGTACGATGTGGGTCCATCAACCTAAACTGCTGGTCTGAGGAGCGCGTTAGCTCTTACTTGTCCTCCTTCTCCATATCGTTGCAGACGTCGACGATCTGCAGGATGTTGTGGTTGGCGCTGAGCTGCAGGGCTCCCACGTTGATCTGGATGGAGTCCTTCAGGAAGTCCTCCGCCAGCTGACGCACCTCTTTGGGCCACGTGGCGCTCCACATCAGCGTCTGTCTGTCGGGCTGCGCGGACACAACGGCAGATCAAAGATGAAGGCTTTATTTTTACCAGTACTAATAATGAAAAACAACATTGGTGAATGTCGCTGAAATGATCCTTGAAGCTGGACTCTTGAAGCTGGACTAACCTGTCCCAACCATCAAACAACTGGCACCTAAACTATCATTTCTGGGGGATGAGTGGTACATATAGCTATTACTTACCCGGATTTGGTCTACTATCTTTCGGATCTGCGGTTCAAAGCCCATGTCCAGCATACGGTCCGCTTCGTCCAGCACAAGGTAGGTGCAGCGGCTCAAATTGGTCTTCCCACACTCCAGGAAGTCTATGAGCCTACCTGGGGTGGCGATGCAAATCTCCACACCTACAATTGCACATGGCAGGTTAGACTTTAAAACGCTTTTTGCAGCCATTAGAACGCATGCAGTCGATTGACGTTAGCTTTGACTGAAGCCAGCGTTAGTCTTGCTCAAGGAAACCGCTGTGACGGCAGGATACGATTGGATAATGGAACCAGGAACTACCCCCAGCCAGATCCTGCAGCAACTTCGGTAGGAGAAGCCGCAGCCACGCTCAGTGGCTTAAATGGTAAATGGACTGTATCTATGTAGCGCATTTCTACAACGCAATGTACTGAAAGCGCTATACAATGAAATACCTCACATTCACCCATTCATACACTCATTCACACACCGACAGCGAGTCGACCATGCAAGGCGACAGCCAGCATGTCGGGATCAGGTTAGGGGTCTTGCTCAAGAACACCTCAACACTCAGCTAGGAGGAGCCGGGGGTTCGAACTGGCAACCTTTCGGTTACTGAACAAGCCCCTCTACCCCCTTAAACATCTGCCGTTTAAGTCAAAACGGCAGGGGTGTCATGCAGGGCCCACCTCGCTCCAGGTCCCTGATCTGGGGTCCCTTGGGTGCTCCACCGTAGATGCAGGTGCTCTTTAGGCGAGAGGCCCTCCCGTACTCGGCCGCAACCTGCTGCACCTGCTGGGCGAGCTCGCGCGTGGGCGCAACCACCAGGCACTGAGGGAACAGCAATTCATCATGAGGCCTGGCAAACACCCAGTATACAACTCACAGTCTGTGTAGTATTGGCTCATGGTAGAATCCGCTCAAACACTGGGGTTCAAACGAGTGATGCAGACTTTAAAGCAAGCACACATAGTATGCATTTGATCATGGACGGAGTTTGCGGGGGGCAGTGGCAGACTACGTTACGGAGCAATATTGAATTGGGTGGAAGTACGTAGCTGGTATCACTAGGCTACCCCTTTCTTTACTACGCCAATGCATTTGATGCAATCAGGGTATGAACCCATCTTCTTATACCAACTTTGCCATAGCGGACGACCAGAGTAAACAGAGCAACCCCACAGCAGTTTAGTGACATCATCAGGAGCCCAACAGCAGGTGTACTTACGATTGGCCCGTCTCCATGCTCCAGGAACGGCTGATGCTGGATGTGCACAATTGCAGGCAGGAGGTACTAATAGAAGAAAGAGGGTAGCTCCACACGTTACAGTGGCATTTATTTAAAGTAATAGATTTACACTTAATAAATAACCTGACACATGTCAAAACTAAAGCCTGACGTTACACTTGTATGCAGCAGACTCAATATGTGCATGAAAATCATACCAGACTCTTGGTATGCTCGGCATTTCAAGAGTGCAAGGCTCATAACTACATTTCCTCATGACAAGGTCTTTTCTCCAAAATCAATTAAAAAAAAGTATTTGTTGACCTCTTGGTTATGAAGACGTATACCAATGACAACTGCAGGATAGTCTGGTTGTTTTGACAGTTGTCCATCCATAAATCATCCATAAATCATGCTCCAGGTCAGCAGTGCAATACGTCTTAAAAGAGCCAGGAAATATCACTAGCCCGGAGTAACAACTTAAGGTTAGACCATTAACAAACAAATACTTACAGCAAGGGTTTTTCCAGATCCAGTTTGAGCGATTCCGACCATGTCTTTACCGCTTAGAGCAAGAGGCCACCCCTGAGACTGAATAGGAGTTGGGTCGGTCCAGTTCTGTTTGTTGATCACGTCCATGACATAACCTAAAATGCAACCAAAATAACACTGAACATGAAACTTGCTCAAAAGGTATCCACATAGGGACCCGGTCGTGCAGGGGAAGATGAACAGAAGCGATCACTCCATGCAACTGAAAATGATCCAACGGAGCATAAACCATAATCAGTGACCACCGAATGCATGCTTTCACAAGCATTCTTGTTCTCTTCTAAATAAAACCATTACTGTACTTACTTGGAAAAGTCGCTTCATGGAATTTGAGAATAGGTTTGGGGCACTCTCTCCCCTTCACCGTAACTTCTTTAGCCCTCCGGAACTGCTCAACTTCTTGCTGCAAGAGGACATAGACAATAGACGGGGATAGGTGAAAAACAAGAGATTAGAAAAGTGTCACCATCATGTCGCTTTTACAAGACCATCGACTGCTTTAAAATCTGAACACTGTAGTCAACCAGCTATGTTAACATCACTTTTGCATGTGTCGATACAACCTCACAATACCAGCAACATTGATTTAACAACGACAACTAAATAGCTGAACATCCAACACTGAAAGCGGAGTATTTTGCGTACTTAAATTTATTTCAGGACTTACAGCTGTTCTGTGGATCACATCCTGATGTTCCTGGTAAAAGTTCTTCTGGAACTTTGGAAGCTCACTGAGGTTCCAGTGTTTCTTTCGAAGTCTCTCACCAGGGTTGCCAAACTTTCCTGGAGGAGGTCCACCCCTACCGCCACCACCTCCGCCTCCAAAACGAGGAGGTCCTCCATACCTGTATAGTATATATAGTGGGATAGTTGACTTAAATCTGTTTTCTAATACGGCCAGCATCGATCTTACATACGGGACGTATACTTGGTAAGAAATGATGCTGTATATTGTATAGCCTTTATCTACTGAAAGCAGCGTTATTGCCCTGGGGTGAGAGAATAACACATTTACCTTCACACGTTCCAGTTTTTAGCACCCATTTTGTCACATTGATGACGACATAATAAAAAATGGGAAGTGGAAAAGGCTACACCGAAATCTCACTGACATTTCGAAAATGCGCCATTGGATTCTCAACAGATGTTCACTTATCTCTATACATAACTGATAGTATTTGGATATAATGTATCGACAGTATGCAATACAAATGCGAGTGTCCGTTATATTATATAGAGCTAGTATGGCCCTTTTGAATTTCATGATTTAGTATATAACCTCGTCATTAAATGACATGTTTAGGACAAAACGAAGAACGCGCAGTTACACTTCAAAACACAGTTAAGGACCCAAGAACGAAGAACCAAGAACTCCAGTTAGCGGACGGGGAACCCGCAGGTTCTCTGCGTCAGGTGACGAGCAGGCAAAACATGTACTGCAACCAACAGAGCTGCCATTTTAGTTCTTGCACACGAAAATAAACCAGACTTCAGCGCAAACACATCTGGACGGATTACGCCTTAGAGAACAACGCGTTAACGCGTTAACGCTGACGCATCGACGAATTCGTAATGCAACGAACTGCGCGAGCCCGATATGCGTATTGGTCTGACGTCACCTGTTCTCTGGTGAAGCTAACGTAGCCGCTAAGGTTAGGCGTTACGCCGGAGGAGCGACAGCAAAGCCTCGCTCACCCTCTGTCTCTACCGCGGTCTCTGTCGGAAAAGCCAGGCATTGTCCTGAGAGCTATCGCTGCTGTAAGTTGCGTCGTTTTCTTTAATCTGTGTCCTCCTAGCAAATGATGGGCGGATACGCTGTCAAACCAAATAAACACCAGGAAATACAAGAGAAAATGCGCCGGGGCTGAGAAGGCTGTAGGCGGAAATGACGTAGGTTGAGGCTGATGACGTCGTTATGTCGTACAAAACAATACAAAACATTAACATAAAAACATCAACGAAAACTTGCAAGAAATTGATTTATAAAGTCTTGCTATTCAATTGAATAGCTTAATTTATTGTATAACTTAAGATAAATTCATCCAAAGTACTATTTATATTACGCAAAGTAGGCTAAGTTGTCGCTCCCTCTTCAAGCTGCAAATGATGAAAATGCTTAGAAGTAAGAAAAAAAACAAAAAACTGTTGTAATAATTACTACTGATGATACTACTACTATAACTTCTGTAAGCAAAAGACCAGAAGACCCAGTAGATGTGTTGATATGCTGAGAAACATAATGTTTCCACTACGTTTCAATGGAGCACTTGATGTTATGCGAGCCTTCCTGTAGGCACTGAACACCCAAATTGCTAATTACAGTAGTGCTGAATGCTCATTTAAGACCTTTGTATGACCTCTCAGGTAGAGATACTTGCAGTAGGTTAGGATCACTGAATTGATAATAGCCCCTGTCTATAGAGCTGCTTAGTCCCGCCCCTTCTGCTAAAC
Organism: Enchelyopus cimbrius; assembly: GCA_027122795.1. NCBI lineage: Eukaryota > Metazoa > Chordata > Actinopteri > Gadiformes > Gaidropsaridae > Enchelyopus > Enchelyopus cimbrius. The sequence continues at coordinate 11,070 of JAOPJJ010108567.1, forward strand.
CCCCCTGGACCTCTAGGTCGAAAAATCGCTAATGCGTGTGAATGTGAGAAAATAATTATTTTCTGGCCCCGTTTGAATTGTTCCATGAATGTGAACATATGTTGTCTGTGAATTTTTTATATAATTTGTCGTGCAAAGAATGCTACCATTTTCGAGTAGAAGTTTGATACGGTTAGATTTTGTGTGAGAGCACTTTGTGGACTACAGCGTTTTGATACAGCCCATTGTGTTGGTATGGTGACATTTCGGTACAAAACACACAGGCATCTTGAGCCGTCTCCGTAGATTATGGAAAAATACGCAGCATTAGCGCTGTGATGTGACAAGTGGAGGGAAAATGTGTTATGGAGTGACGTCATATAGGCAACATGTAGTCTTTCTCGTTGTGTATTTTCCACAACGGCTAGCCGAATAATCATACAATATACAGTGAAACTCTTACCATGAAAAATTATATAAAAAATTCACAGACAACATATCTTCACATTCATGGAACAATTCAAACGGCACCAGAAAATAATAATTTTCTCACATTCACACGCATTAGCGATTTTTCCACCTACAGGTCCAGGAGGGTTTAGCGGAAGGGGCGGGACTTAGCAGCTCATTCCATTTGACTGGTAAATCGTAAGTGGTAAATTCCCAGCTTTCTTGCGGCACAATGCAATGCGGTATTGAGAAACGCCCCCTTTTAACCGGGAAATACGAGTTAAACCCCTAGATCCCCCACCAGATGCATCACTTCCTGTTGGGCTTTGAGATATTTTGGTTGTTTTTATTATTGGATCTTTTGAATAATTATTATCTATTGCATACATAAACACACACAGA
>JAOPJJ010108596.1:0-11891 GCA_027122795.1 Enchelyopus cimbrius
GTGTGTGTGTGTGTGTGTGTGTGTGTGTGTGTGTGTGTGCAAAATATTGTATATGTGAGTGATCATATATACACACATGCAGTGTGATAAGGTGCTGGGTTGGGCCAGATGGATGCGTTGTGGAGGAAGGCCTTCATTAGCTTGATAAACGTGGCGACACATGGCAGATCTCTGAAGAGGCATAAAGACGTCTTGTAATTACCGGGAGAGGCCTCGTCCACGCGGCTCCTTTGTCCTGCTGCTTATTCTTGTCATTTACTGAACTCTTCAATCTGATGGCCATCCGGCAAACAGCTGACGCTAAGTGTTTGAAGGGGGGAGGCTGAGCTTAGATGGGGGGGCCCATAAATACGGCCCAGCGTCGTCAGGCGCAGACCCACAGCCGGCCGGACCCCCCACCAGGACGCTGCAGAGAGCCAGCAATGGTAGCCTTCTTCTTGGATTGCTCTACATGTCGGGTTGTTGTACCTGATCTAGTTCATGTTTATATATTGAAGTCTGGCACTGGTGTTGTAGTCAGGGTTAGGGGAATGTGGTTTAGTTGGGTTAGGGTTAGGGTTAGGGTGGTTACGATCCTGATTCTGGTCGTTCATCTCTTCTCCTTCCTCTCCGCTGAACCCCAGAACCTCGCCTCCTGGAGAGAGATGGACGAAGCCCTCTCCACCCCCTCCATCGGGACCCCCGGGCCCTGCAGCGGGGGTCACCTTTCCCAGAGTGGAGACAACAGCAGCGACCTGGGTAGGAACCAGCCTAACCTTAACCCTAACCCTAACCCTTACCCTAACCCCAACCCAGTTGTTAAGGGTCAGAGTTCTATCACCCGAATATCTGGTGACTGATGATATTTTATTATACTTATATAATAATGATGTTATATATATATAATGTATAATGATGCAATGTATATAATACATATGAAATCATTGATATAATATATAATAATGATACAATGTATCTGATACATATGAAATCATTGATATAATATAGAATAATGATACAATGTATATAATACATATGAAATCATTTATATAATATATAATACATATATGATGTATAAAATACATAATTATATCATTTAAAAGACATACATTAATGGAATGTATATATTATAATTATATCACTTATTTAATGCATAATAATATTCCTAATATATTATAATGATGTCCTTGATAAAATCATGATATCATTTTATAATAAATAATAGAAATTATATTATATAAAATTATATCCTTTATACAACATAAATTGTTATATAATTTATATAATACATCTTTATACTTGATATAATTTATATAATATTTAATCATGATTTCATTTCTGTATTCATTCATTTTGAACCACAAAGCAGAATTGTGTAAATATGATCAGGCCTGATCCTGGTAAAGGTTGAGGGCCAGTGAGGTGCTTTGAGTCAGCATGTTTAATGTTTGTAGGATGGACACACATCTACATCCTCCTCTTGTTAGCGGCAGTGTTTATGCATGGAGACGAAGACGAGGAGACATGAAGGCTGCTGGTCTCTGCAGCGCCTGAAACTTCCTCTTACATCACTTCCTCTCTGGGCTTTTAGGAGACAGGTTGGACCCTGCGCTGGGGTTCACAGGAACCAGGGAGGAGGAAGACCAGGACCGCAAGAGGCAGAAGAAGAGGGGAATCTTCCCCAAAGTCGCCACCAACATCATGAGAGCCTGGCTGTTCCAGCACCTGACGGTAGACCTCTACACCCCTAGACCGTAGCCCTAGACCTCTAGACCCCTAGACCACAGCCCTAGAACTCTAGACCCCTATAACCCAGCCCTAGACCCCTAGACCCCAGCCCTAGACCCCAGCCCTAGACCTCTAGACCCCAGCCCTAGACCTCTAGACCCCTATACCCCAGCCCTAGACCCCTAGACCCCAGCCCTAGACCTCTAGACCTCTAGACCCCTATATCACTAGTTTCCTAGACCCCTAGACCCAAGCCCTAGACCTCTAGACCCCAGCCCTAGACCTCTAGACCCCAAGACCCCAGCCCTAGATCCGTAGTCTCCTAGACCCCTAGACCCCAGCCCTAGATACATAATCTCCTAGACCCCAGCCCTAGATCCGTAGTCTCCTAGATCCCAGCCCTAGATCTGTAGTGTCCTAGACAACAAGACCCCCACTCCTATCCTCTCAAACGGTTAGAGCACCAGTCAGGGCCGGCGCTCCCATACACTGAGTGCGCAGAACAATTTAATCACCCTAACATCCCACTTATACTATCCTGCCATCCCCGAAAAATATCCATTTAATCACCCTAACATCCCACTTATATTATCATCCCATCCCCTTAAACTTCCCTTTGAAATAGCCTGATGTATCCCTTAAGTGAGGGCTCCATGTCTTCTCTCCGCAGCACCCTTACCCCTCAGAAGAGCAGAAGAGGGCGCTGGCGCAAGACACGGGACTGACCATCCTACAGGTCAACAACTGGTCAGTACTGACACACACGCTCATGTGTTCTACTTGATGTGTTCTACTTGATGTGTTCTACATGATGTGTTCTACATGATGTGTGTGGTTCCCCTGCAGGTTCATCAATGCCAGGAGACGGATTGTCCAGCCTATGATCGACCAGTCCAACAGAGCAGGTACATGTTTGATCACGAGAAAAGAAAAGAATTCAGTCAGCCTGGAGATGGAAGCCCTGTCTGTTTCAAGTGGCTGGCTACTGGGTAACCATGGAAACGTGTCCCCCTTCCCAGTGAGCCAGGGCACTGGCTACAGTCCGGAGGGCCAACCAATGGGGAGCTTCGTCTTAGATGGCCCACAGCACACAGGCCTCCGCCACGGAGGTGAGACCCTGTAGATCCCTGATGAGGTCCCTTCCTCTCACAAGGCCATCGTCACCCAAGTAAGGGTGTGTTCACACCTAGTGTTTCTTGTGATTGGGAAAAGTTGAGCTGACCATTTTTTCAATAAAAAGTTTGAGTGTCTATTCGTACCCTCAGAAAGGTTTTGGCTTTTACTGTCTATGGGTTGGTAATAACGGTTCTGATGATTTTTCTGATGGAAAAATTATCTTTTTCCATCTATTTCTATCTATTTCCATAATCTTTGTTCAGTGAACGCATCCCGTTTGTTAGGCATCCGTTAAAAAGAAATTGATATCTTTGTTTACAGTTAAAGTTACTTTAGACGGAACAAATTTTGTGATTGGTCAGTTGTCAAAAAAATGCCTGACGTCGGGTGCTTTTTTCCTGAAAGTTTAACTTTTTTCAACTTATTTTTACACTCGATTCGGGAGAAAAAAACGCGGGGACATTTTCCAAAAAACGCTCTGCTACATAATAATATAATGTAAAACGAGCGCCGGCAGAAAAAAACTAAATGCTATGTGTGAACACGCCCTTATAGGGTGAGGGTGAGCTAAACCTCACCCTACTATTTATTCATGTGTATTGATGATTATTCATGTTAATTCTGTATATGTGTATTCATATATGTGAAGGTGTATTATGTATATGTTCTCGTGTATTTGTATGTATATTAATATTTTATTTGTATATAATGTTTATAGACATGTCCATATGTCTATTCATGTTATGAACTGTTGCACAGGGCCCGTGGGGATGGGCATGGACGGCCAGTGGCACTACATGTAGAAACAGGAAGTAAGAACAACACTCAAGGAAGTACATCACTTCCTGTTTGCTTCTTTTTTTGATTTCCCACCATCATTATAATCACTTCCTCCTGTCCTCTCTCTCTCTCTCTCGCTCTCTCTCTCTCGCGCCCAGCTGACAGCCTATATAAATGAAGATGTGGAAGATGTGTACGTGTGGAGTTGTATTTAACACTCTGCTGCTCATTAATGACACAGCTCCATGGATGGAACTCTTTATATGTACAGCCTGACTTCACCTCTCCTCCACCTCCTCCACCACACTCTACTGCTCTATATCCGCCACACCACCTCCTTCAACTGCTGCTCTACCACCACAACCACCTCCTCCTCCGCCGTCAGCACCATCTTTCCCCCTGCTCCTCCAACTCCTGGTGGATTCTACATATTGGTCTATACGTTTAGGAAGTGCTTGATAACATCCAAATAACTAATAATCAATATTAAGGAGTAGTAGGGCATTAGTGTCCAGACTGGCCATTCTGAAACAGGACATCTGCCGAAATGTATCTCATTGTTATTGGTTCAATGTATGGTGTCTGGTGAGATGTTTCATATTTATATTTCACAATCAGCATTTTCATATTTTATCTGCAGACAATTATCTTATCTCATCTTATTTGTTGAGATGTCTCAAGGATTATTTTAAAGCGTGTGGTGCGTCATCCTACATCCTACAAACCTTCAATAGTATCTTTATTATTTTGACCTGACCCATACCCGTCTTTGTTTAGGCCTCTGGAGGACTCGGGCCCAGCCAATAGGAGAGCTTGAAGTATCCCGTCACGCCCTTAACCCCTTCACCACCACGCCCCCTACCAGTCACTTCTGCACGCACTCCTCCCTCTCTAGTGAAAACCCTTGTTCAGAGGAGTGACATCTCACTCTCTAGGCTGAACACTTCCATGTTTGAGACTATTGTCCAGAGTGACGCCTCACCCTCTAGGCTGAACACTCCATGTTTAAGACTATTGTCCAGAGTGACGTCTCACCTTCTAGGCTGAACATCTCCATGTTTAAGACTATTGTCCAGATGAGTGATGCCTCACCCTCTAGGCTGAACACCTCATGCTTTAGTGCATCTGCAAAAACTAACCAACTTCCGAAACCAACAACCGTAAATAGGACATTTGAGGACATTGGAGTGTCTATTCGTACCCCTGGTACTTTTAGCCTTGGCCACATAGATAGGCTATTGACACCATTTACGATGCTCGTGCACGGGAATTGTGCAGTAATTTGTTGGGAGAACATGGCGAATCAGAAAAGTGTTGGCTTTTACTGTCTATGGGTTGGTAATAACGGTTTGGATGATTTTTCTGATGGAAAAGTGGTCTTGTATTTCCGTAATCTTTGTTCAGTGAACGCATAAACCTGTTCGTTAGTTAGTTAATAAAAAAACGCGATCTCTTTGTTTACAGTTACCAAGCAACCAAAGTTTAAAGACTGATCAGTGATTGCCAAATGGTCAACTTTTGCTTTACAGGTTTTACAAGTACTGAGACCTGATAGTATAGTGGTTAGAGGAAAGCGCTATGGCGCTGAGATTAAGAGTTTGATTCCCTGGTGAAGCAAACTTTTATCTTTTATCTTTCATCAGTTTTGTGAGCTTTAAGTGCTTGTTTAGTGCACTTTGGGTTGAAGATGAGAAGAGGTCTGAATGGATTAAAGATGTTTTTTGTACTTTGAATGTTCAGTTTCTCGCCCGAGGAACATCCTATCTTTCTTTCACACATCATCATGTGAGGATTCAAATCTGTTTCTGTATCCAAAAATAACAAATTGTTTTATAGAACTGACAAAAAAGGGAAATATCTGCAGTGAAACCAAAATAAAAAGGAAAAGAAGTCGCCTTTTCCTTAGATTCTCAAGCTATTTGTTGTTGTGGTAGTATTGTGGTTTGCCAGGTGTGACTGTACATTTAAACCAAATGTTAAAATACATCATCGCTCAGCAGCCACTCAGCAGATGGTCCGCACTGGGCCGAGTCAGGCTGCCGGCTTCATTGGACTCTGAGCGACAGGAAGGATGGATGGCCTAGGGCCGGCCCATCGCTTGCTCCTCATTCAAGAAACGAGGAGCAGCCCTGTGGAAAACATATGCAGTCTCCCGGACACATCCCCAACACCCAAATTCCTTTTGTTGGAAATATATTTCGTGCTTGACATATCCTGAAACCTCAGAGAACTCAGGCTATGATAACCTATCATATCATAGGATAACCAAAGATCACTTGACAGTTAACCTAAGTTAACCTCAAAATAACTTTAAGAGAACCTAGAATAACCTAAGATATGATATAGGGAATCTAGGATAACCTCAGATGACTTGAGTTATCTTTACACTCAATCCCATGTGGCTTGCAACCAGGGGCGGCGCCAGGGGGGTGGGGGGGTGGGGGGGCGCTTGGGGGTGCAACAGCCTGCGTTGGATTAGCACCCCCAAGAAAATCATTTATTTATTGTTTATTATTGTTATTTATTTTCATTTGCATGCATTCTTAATTAAATGTATTGTGTGATCGTAATATCTCCCTCACAAAAGAAAAGAAAACATGTTGCTGCCTCTCGTTGCCGTGGAAACCTCAAACAATTAATAACTAGCTTGCGTAGTAGCTGCATAAACTATGGCATATATATATATATATATATATATATATATATATAAAATCTCTGGTGGTGGTTGGCAGACCTGCTTGACTCTGTTTCGTTAAAAGTTGTTAAAGGTAGTTTTAGAGGTCAGGCAGCTTCGTCCTCCTAAGAAGAGCAGAAACCTCAAGCCCCCCCACTCAATGTCATATTTACCCGCTAAAAACAAAACAGGATTTGTTTTGTCAATCTATTTTCCAAAATTGGTTTTTCCCTCCAATCTGATTGAGCAAACCAGTCTTTTGGAGACAATGGGTTTTATATAACGTGTTCATATAATATACATAATATATATAACATTATGTATATTATGTCTCGTCTTCTCTATGAAGTCACGTAACAGCCGGATTAAAACATGAGTGATTTGTCTTGAAGGGTTGGTGTGAACCCCCCCACCCCATCTCCTGTCACTCTCTCTCTCTCTCTCTCTCTTAACATCTCTCTCTCACATCTCTCTCTCTCTCTTTCCCTGTTCCTCCGTTCTGCGTGCGCAGCCTCGTGTCTCTAATCCCTCCGCTCGTGACCAAATGAGCCTACTTCAAGCCGGATTAGCGCGTGACCGACATCACTGAACACCGGCTGACCCCACGCACTCCCACTGGCCACGCGCATTTATTACTGTCACAGAGGTCACAGGAACGTGTCTACCAGCGGGCATGCATTCTGTTTTCTGAGCAGTAAGGGTAAGGGTACTAGTAAGAGTTAGGGTAAGGGTACTAGTTAGAGTTAGGGTAAGGGTTAGGGTTTGGACTGCCTTGGAAAACCGGATGAGCCGTCATGGGGGAATGGACCATCCTGGAGCGACTCCTGGAAGCGGCTGTTCAGCAGCACTCTACTATGATAGGGAGGTAGGAGACTAACTACCACCAACTACTAACAACTAAATACTCACTAATACCCCTGTTAGCGGCACTCACTGTTCTGTAAGGAATATAGTTGAGGTTGTTACACGGACCCATTTGGATGGGACACAGTTAACTGGGTGGTTTCAAGAGTAAAGCATGTTGAACATGACTCCTCTCTCCGTCTACTTCTTTTAGTTAACACACATAGCATAGCTATAACATAACACAGTGTCAGAAGTGGGACTGTAGAACGATGTCAAGACAAAATACGTGTGAAAACGAAAAATGAAAGGAATGACGACGAAAGATTGATGCCAGGCTGAGCCCCGCAGCGACAGGTGGTACGGCCACAGTTAGCTCCGCAGCTAATCCCGCCAGGCAAGTTTGACTTCTCGGAAAACTAATGATTGGCCGAGATGGATAAAGTGGTTTGAACGCTACAGAGTCGCATCAGGGCTGGACAAACAGTCAGAGGAGTTTCAGGTAAATATATTACATGTACGCGGCTGGTGACGATGTCAAAGACATCTTCAATGTTCTACCGTTCACTGAGACGCAGAAAAAGTCATACAAGTCGGTTATGGAGGCGTCCGAAAAACACTGTGTCAGCAAGCGGAAGTCTGGTGGGAGAGTAGAGGCTGTACACTTGCTCGCAGAACACTGTCAGTTCGGGGCTCTGAGAGAAGAGTTGATAAGGGACAGAATAGTGGTCAGCATACAAGATTCCATTCCCCTTAAAAGGCTTCGCCAACAGGGTGTTGAGGGCACTGCACTCGACTGGCTCACCTCTTACTTCACTGACAGGCAACAGTTCGTCTCCCTTTCTGGCCACACACCCACCCCGCTGGCACGCAACGTTGGCGTTGATCCTGAATCCCACCCTCTCCTTTGATCCCCATATCAAATACACTGTCAAGACCTCCAACTTCGACCTCCGCCGCATCGCCAAAATCAGACACTGCCTCTCCCCCACTGCTGCTGCATCCTTTATCCATGCCTTCATCTTCTCACATCTTGACTACTGCAACTCCCTCCTTACTGGTATCACCTCTCACTCCCTCCATAGACTCCAAATGGTCCAAAACCGCTGCTCGCCTCCTTACTCACACCCGGTCCCGTGAACACATCACTCCCATTCTCTACACTCTCCACTGGCTCCCCATCAAACAACACATCATTTTCAAAATACTCCTCCAGACTTTCAAAGCTCTACACCATCTGACCCCACCCTATCTGTCTGACCTCCTTATACCCCATTGCCCCTCCCGAGCCCTCCAGTCCTCCTCCACTCTCACTCTGACCGTACCATCTTCCAGACTCAAAACCTTTAGTGCCAGAGCCTTTTCAAGAACAGCACCTTGATTATGGAACTCTCTCCCCCAACCTGTCCGCGACTCTCCCTCACTTCCCACATTCAAATCCCATCTAAAAACCTACCTCTTTTCTCAGACCTATGACCTCCCCTACCCATAACCACCTTCACCCCTGCCTCTCCCCTCAACACTCCCTTCTCTACTCTCCCCTTCCATCAGCCTCCTCCGCTCTTCAATCCAGCCTTTCCATCATTTCGCTGTTGCTGTACCTGTTGATGTGTCTGTTTGTGTCTGTACTTGTTCTTTGTCAGTATTATCTATTCCCCACTCCACCATTGCTTCTGTTCTCCGTCGTACTGTCTTCCACTTGTCCCCCCTGATTGTCTCTCCCCCTTTACATGTTATTCTCCACTAGTGTAAGTGACTTTAAGTCACTGAAAAGCGCTATGAAATAGCTTCAATTATTATTATTATTAAGATGCGAAGCTGTCGGAAAGTTTACTGCTAGACCCAGAACTGACATTAGCAAAAGCAATGACCAAGGTCAGACAAAGTGTCCTCACCTACGGCTACGAGATTATGATTCACACCCTGTGTACCTTCCTCCGTATTTATGGCACATTCAGGCTCGAACTGGAAAGGCTGAACGGCAGACATTTCGCTCGCTAATTGAGGTAATCGCTTAAATTGATAATGTTAGCCCTATGTTACAGTAAGTGCCCTATGTTTGTTGCGGCGCCGGGACCAGTCTACGTCACGGCCCAGAATGCAATGGGTAAAAAAAAACAATGCCGACTTACTAGTAAAAACTGTCCTAAAATATCTCGCTACAACGAAAACATTGGGGTGTTCATCAATCACGTTTGTTGCGCAAACGGTAGCGCTAACCCAATAAGGCTAATTTATCAAACTAGCTGGAGATCCCTTGAAGGGGGAGGTGTTATGTAAAGAATATAGTTGAGGTGGTTCCACGGACCCATTTGGATGGGACACAGTCGGGTGGTTTCAAGAGTAAAGCATGTTGAATGTGACTCCTCCGTCTACTTCATATGCTATTGCCTGTCCAGTAGTCTGCGACCGAGAAAGAATCATCTCATGTGGTCTCACTACTTCTCTCCGCTGTAGGATCCTCCTCACTGTGGTGGTGATCTTCAGGATTCTGATTGTGGCCATCGTTGGGGAGACGGTCTACGATGATGAACAGTCCATGTTTGTGTGCAACACTTTACAACCAGGCTGCAACCAGGCATGTTACGACCAGGCCTTCCCCATCTCTCACATCAGATATTGGGTCTTCCAGATTATTATGGTCTGCTGCCCCAGTCTCTGTTTCATCACCTACTCCGTCCACCAGTCAGCCAAGCGGAGGGAACGCCACTGCTCCAGTGTCTACCTGTCCTTGGAGAGGACCGGCAGTTCAGACGAGGGCAACTTGATGAAGAACACCTTGGTGAACGGACTGCTGCAGAATTCGCAGAACTCCGATAAGGAGGGCGACTCAGACCCTCTGGGGATGAAGGACATCCCCGGACCGCATGTGAGGACTCAGTCCAAGACGAGGAGGCACGAGGGGATCTCTCGGTTCTATATAATCCAGGTGGTGTTCAGGAACGTGCTGGAGATGGGCTTCCTGGTCGGTCAATACTTCCTCTATGGTTTTAACGTCCCCTCCGTGTACGAGTGTGATCGATACCCGTGCATCAAGCATGTGGAATGCTATGTGTCGCGGCCCACAGAGAAGACGATGTTCCTAGTCTTTATGTTTGCCATCAGTGGGGTCTGTGTGGCATTTAACTTAGCGGAGCTCAACCATCTGGGCTGGCGGAAGATCAGGGTGGCGGTGCGCGGCGCGCAGGCGCAGAGGGAGTCCGTCTACGAGATCCGCAACAAAGACATGACCAGGATGAGCAGCTTTGGCCGCCAACAATCCCGCGACTCCGCTTATGTCTGACAAACCTTTTCTGAGGTTGGGTTCTAAGGATCTTATAGTCTTATAGAGGACCTCAGGATCTGATCGGTTCTACACGAGGACCTCATGATCTGATCGGTTCTACACATGAGGACCTCTTGATCTGATCGGTTCTACACATGAGGACCTCATGACCTGAGCAGCTCTAGACCTGAGGAGCTCTTGATCAGAACTGAATTTATTTCACCGACGTCCTTATCTTGGAACTGCAGGTAAAGGAATTTACAAAGATTTTCTTGCAAGCCATTGTCTGTTACATCACTATCTAGCGGCGGAGGTAGCACAGCAGGGATTGTCCCTGAGGCCCAATGATGAAAAACCGTGCATTTGCAGTATTAATAATGCAGTGTTTCCCCTATATGCATTCAGCAGTGGCGCACCGCCACTGCTGAATTGTCAGCGGTACTGCAAAAAGAAAAAAAGTGCACAAAATTAATATTTATTTTTTGCCAAATTCAAGATTCAAATCTAGAGTAAACACTGCAATGATAAAAAAAAAAGTGGGTTTGGATGAGGAGACTGTTGGTATCTCTGTGAAAAATTATGTCAAAGGTGGACGAAACCGACGTCCACATACTGAGAAGTAAGAAGGTCTCAAGTCTACCGCATTACTGGGTCTGATATGAAAGAGATGCCTCCTCTTCCATGAACATGCACTGCTGCCATTTTGTATCTTAAATGAATGTGTCCACAAACAAGTGTTTGTCAAACTATTGGTTTGTTGTGTACTTTGTTATTTAATAGAGAAATATTAATGTTAAAATTACGTTGTATATTGTTGAAGGTCTAAGAATCTACTACTATAGTATGACTAGACAGTTTGTCTCCTTTTAGGTATGGCGAAACATCCTGGATGCTTTGCACCTAAAACCACAAGAACACTGAGACACTTTAACATAAAGATAGTCCAGACCATAAAACACATTCCTAAGTTAGAGAACTGGCCAGCCATGTCCAAGAGGTTAGAGCTCAGGGACAAAAGCCATGGGGTGCTCAACTGAAAGAGGGCACCCAGCTAATATACCACCACAAAGACCATACAACTAGTAGTATATAACTAGTATATAACTGGCACAACAGGAAAGGGGAATCGGAACACACGAGCAGAGCATCTTCAGATCGGAAGCATTATGTTCTCCGCGCATATTTGTGTTACTGATGTTGAAGTCATATTCGAGTCATTTTTAAAGAACATGGCATTAAACAGGTTATCAATACACTGGAGAGCGATATGAAAGACATTTATTACCCCAATATATTACTGTAATACTACAAAAATATGTTCTACAGTACTAATATCATGAACACCATAAACTGTTATATACAATGACTGTAAAAATAACATATTACCACCTGTTGTCTAAGTTGAACAATACGAGTTGGAGCTGGTTACAGTGGACCCGCGAGTAAAGAGAAATACGAACTGATGTTGAGTCCGGGTTCTTTATTTCGAGGTTACAAGTACGGTTT
>JAOPJJ010108658.1:0-11864 GCA_027122795.1 Enchelyopus cimbrius
TAGCTCAGCTCCACCCCGGGGAGCCGGGATTCGAACCAGTGACCTCCAAACACTGGTCGAACTGCTCTACCCGCTGATCTACAGCCGCCCCTCCTTCATCAGGATTGGATTCCTTCATCAGATCCTCTCACCTCCACTGAAAGTAGATGCCTGGAGAGCCCCTGGCTCGAGATCCAGAAACTATTTCCCTCTTGCTAAACTTGCTCAGAGTAAAAGGTTTTGGTTTGGATCATTTGATGTTACTTGGCACTTACTTGTCAAAGCAATTATAGCATATGATATGAAGCCATATGTTTTAGCATACATATATCCCGCGGTATGATATGATGCACACCATGGAAGAGAATAAATGAGGCAATGTACTGCGTATTGGTCCTTTGAGAAACACCGTAAAGTTTCTGGGGTGTTTTGACCACATGTCTAATGTCAGTGTCCAGCGCGTAGACTTAAGTGGCGTCTCGCCGAACGGACTTGTTTGTTTTATACGGACAGAGATTCTCTGTGTTGGGAGCGGTGCCTGACGGAAGCATCGCTGGGATGCTGAGGGGCTTGGCAGGGGGTCCATGGGAGACTTGGGCGTGGGCGGGGAATGTCCGAATAGTAGGCGGCGCTCATGCGGAAGGGGGGCGGGGCAGGTCCTGGGTGGAGGCGGGACTTCAGCAGCGCGGGTTCCCCATGCGGCAGTAGCACACGGTCTTGAAGAGGCGACAGCGGCAGATGCTGCAGACGTCGCAGCAGGTGCTGTTGGGCGTGCAGCTCCCCCAGAGGGGCACGCAGTCTGGGGGAGGCGGCGGGCGCTTCTTCCTCACACCCAGCTCGTTCTGCTGCAGGGAGGAGCACAGGATACCGCAGGTTGAGCGACGGGGAGAGTGAACCATTGATCGACACACTGGTTTGTTGAATGGTTTATGGGTTAGGGAGAAGGTGTACATACAGTAGCTGGAGTCAGCGTCATTGATTAATGGATTGAATTGGTTCTATTGATTAATTGAATTGATCTGATTATCTATTGATGTATTGATTGATAAAGGAAGTTGAGAGGATATTGAGGATTTGGCAGAGGGAGCAAAGAGAGTGAGAATTGATAGATAGATAGATAGATTGATTGATTTGACTGATTGTCTGTCTGGTTTTACCTTTCTCTGTTTCTTGGCCTTTTTGTTCTTTTTGACAGTCTTGGATAACTCTGGGAATCAGAAAAACTATAGAGAGTTATCAACATAGCAAGTGTCTGACAATAACATACAATAAAGTGTAATAATGAAACCAGCTTCAACTTCTTTCATGAATGATCCTGGTATTCAAACATCATTCTCTACAGTGCAATCTTACCTACGATTTCAACAAATGTAGTGTTTGACAGATTGATTCTGGGTAAGGGGTGCTCTGTGACGTTCCTCTGGCTGACAAGCTGGTCTTCTGGCACCATGTGGGCGGAGACCAGGAAGTGACAGGTGCTGGACAGAGCCATGAGGCTGAGCAGCAGCCATGTGTGGATCATAATCTGAAATAAGAGTTCAGAAAAAGATGTTTTCATTGTAATCTAGTGGCCGTCACATTGTCATTACATACGAGATCACAAAGAATCTGCCAAACCATGTGTAATATTTGGCCTGTTTGTTGGGTCGTTTGACAGCCAGATGCTAGGAACTGGGTTTGAGCCCCGACGTCTGGAGAACCTGTGCCAGATATCAGCATTTAATGCTCCAATTCCACGCCACTTGAGGTGTGCAACATTGGAACATTGTAATAAAGGTTTCTGCTCAAGGACTTAAGCCAGAGATAGACCAACCCGACAGTGGGGCGTCTGGAGGAGTTTGAGAGGGTTTGAGAGAAATTGGTTTGGTCTGTCCCAAGGCGCATTGCATATTTGAGGTATTTGGATATATTTTTGGAAGCTATGGCAGCTGTGGCGTGGACAGAAGAAAATGTAAAATGTGCCGCTCACGAGACTAGCGCCACCCCCACGGGAGTGTTCGCGCAAACGCAGGACGTTCACTGGGCGGTGTAGTTGGCTGCCGTCGAAGCGGTGTGTCTTGAGGCAAGTTTTTAGCCACCTGGGCCAACAAGAGCCAACGCAACTGTTAAGCTTTGGGCGTTGTTTGTTGGCTCGAGTCTGGGCAGTCTATCTCTGGCTTAAGTTGTATATACTGGGTCTTTGTACCTCAGACAGATTGCTAGCTTGTTGTGACATACTGTCACAACAATATTATGGTTGGTCAACGTCCTAAAAAACTGAAAGCCTGAAATGAAAGCCACCCTCTTGGTTAAACCCAGGCGGCAGCACTTGCTTGCTTTGATTGGTGTAAATTAGATCCATGAAATGTGACTTTCAAACCATGAGCAGAGAATCATCTGGCTTGAGTTTGGACCAATCAGAAACATTGATTGCTTTCTTTGGTTAGAGCCATAGCAGGGCTCAGAACCCATCACACTCGACAGTTATTAAATGACTTCAGTAACTGTCACAGGTGTACGCATTTTATGTATGTGTGTGTATACATGCATATATATATATTTTTTTTTTATATATATATTTTTTATATATATATTTTTTTTTTAATATATATAATAAAAATATGTGAATTTGAACGGTAAATCGTTGGGTCTTTTCAAACAACTATCAAACAATCATTTAACTTTGTTATCAAATAAAAAATTGCAGATATGGATGGATCAAACATTTATAAAATATACATACCGCTTGTTCATACTAATATATGACATATCTCCAAACAGAACCAAACCATGTTCTGAGGAATACTGCAAGGGTCTAAGCAGTTGAAAAAACAAGGTGAAGTATATGTGCATAACATAAAACATATGTATAAAGAAATAAACTCAGAGAAATGCCTCGGAGGAACACTCTGCTATGAAATTGGTCTTTGTGATTGGCTGAAACGGACGCCTGTCAAGTGACAAAACCCGACTACCATAACAATATATGTATGTGTTTAACCAAACACGACAAAGGAGCTTCTAGAGCTACCGTATATGTTTTTCACAAGATTTGAGAAAAAGGTTAATTATAGCGGAAATATTGTAGAAGCACAGAGAAGAAAACATGATGACAAATTCAAGATGCATGTTTCGTGGGAGAGCATTGTTTATCTACTGTCTCACACAAACACATGTAATACCTTTCACACACACACACAGAGGAAGATGACGTACCGCTTTATGTTGTTGAATGTTTCCAGTCATTTCTACGGCGGCCACATATGTTTAAATGAACCATATCAGTTACGTTTGAATAGATCTTCTCTTGCTCCACTCTGCTCCAGAAACAATAGAAAACTAAAGGAATTGCTTCAGTTACTACATTTATGATGATAGTATTAATATATTTATGGGAGTAGTTTTAATCAACGGGTCTAGCTGTGAATGATCGACTTGTTTATGAGTCAAATGTGCTGCCTAATCGACTGTCTGCACGCAGACTCCCATCACCTTATGGACAGCTAAACGTCGTTAGCGTTTAGCTCTCGGACCTCTTTGCTCTGTCAAAACAAAGGTCACCTCTGAGACATCACAGCCAGAGAAATGGCTGCCATGCTTGGGTCAGAGGCCAGGCAGGTTAGTGATGCTGCGGTGAGGTCGATGCAGTGATAAAAGTTAAAGGCCTCTCTGTGGGATTGTATGGGATTTTGGATTGGAATCCAAAATCCCAACTCTGCTGTTTGAAGTTCTGATGTTGGGCCAACTGTAAATAAAATAAAAATGGCCGAAGAGAATCGTTGTTTGGTTGTTTGTAGGCGCTAACTTTGCGGTTGGGTATGGAAAACATTTGCTATAATTTATAAATTATTTATTTATTCAAATATTTTAAATAGCATGCTTTCTTTTGAAAATACATATGTTTATGCATGTATCTGCTCAGTTAGCAATACATATTTTCCTTCTATAATTTCTTGTCGTTTTTTATAATGTTCTTTAATATATTAAATAACTGTGCATTGAGTAGCTATCACTCATTTGTTTAAATGATGTATACATATCTTATATGATGACATGGTGTGAATGAATGAGTCTAGAAGGTACCGTCCTTCTAAGTATGACAAACTTCAGTTTTTTCCTGCTGGTTGGTTTTATTCATGTGGTTTCCAGTGGTTGGGAGCGATGTGTTGATTTGATTTGTCGGCCTGGTAGTCATCTTGGTGTTTTATAAAGTGATCACTCAGACCCAGAGACAGCCCTCAGCCGCGCTATCGACACAAGGCCAGAAAACACACACACACACATACACGTTCACACACATTAGCTCACGTACACACACACACACACACACACACACACATTCTTTTTAAATATGTGTCATAATAGTTGGCCATGTCATTGAATACATCTGTAAACCGAATGACAACATTAAATCATAGTCCACTTTTTGAATAGAGAGCATTAAAGCATCATTTACAAAGTGGCTCTCCAAGATAAAATCAACATTTGCAAAACACTAAATACATATTTCTGGTAGAATATCCAAGCCCGGCCAGTCCAGTGTCAAATAAGCTGATCAGCTGATGCCATTGAACCTGTGCTTGGCTTGGCTCCCACAGACATGCGGAGAGCAGATGATATGTTCATCAGGCCTCGCGGTCTCTGCGGAGCCTTGCGGTGGTACGGCGCAGGGTGAGAGTTACGACCCGTGTTCAGGTTCTGCTCAAGGAAAAGAACACGGAGATAAAACCCCAGGGTGCGTACGGAGCGTGAGTTATGGTTCTGTGACGCCGTAAGCCGCTCTCGGCCTGCCAGTGGACCATTCCACACGCGGGCTGTATATTTTGACGTGGCTTCATCTTTCCACTCGCTCTCCGCTCTCTCTCCGTTCTTTTTTCCTCTTTCTTTCAAACGATGACCTGTGCACGCTGTCTTTCTCTCTTTATTTCTCTATTTTCTCCAAGGTAACACTGAGCATGCCCCCCCCCACACACACACACACTGTCAACACACAGTGTAGAACCTCTCCTGACGCCAATCAGAAAGAACCGCAGAACCACACACACGCACGCACACACGGAACGCACACACCGAACACACACACACACATTTGACATCTTTTTTTTTTTTCCCACATTTTAGAATTTTTTCAGATGTAATTTTTTTTTCACATTTTACTTCTTCACACACACACACACACACACACAGATAGACAGACAGACAGGCACACACATGCTTGATCACCAATACCCCTACATCAACGCAAAACAACGATCAATATACTTGAACCATTAAGCGTCCTTTTCAATAGCCTAAAGGCATTTCATGAACCAGCTCACATGCCCCCAAGGGTACCTGCACCCTCATTGGTTCCCGCCATCAGGGAGAAAGGGCGTGAGGGCAGCGTAACTCTGAGCTCATTGGTTGAACAGGCAGCCCTACAGCCCTTCAGCCAATCAGAAGCCACGATACACTGACAAACACAGGTTGTTGCAATTACAGTCCACGATTATCTTAAATGTGTTCCAGGTGATGTGATTGGTCAGAAGTTCTAATGAGTAGCAACTATCTCATCAGAAAACTGCTGTTGGTCAAACAAATATACTATCATACTGTACTGTACATGCTGTATTCGCTGTTGGATTTTCACATTGAAATTGTTTCATGTTCTTATTCCTTTTGATCAGAGCCAAACATATTATTAACCACAGCAAATGCCACGCACCACCTCCGCAGCTGAAGCCATCGCTGTTTGGACATTTTGAAGTCACACAAAACAACTTTTCAACTACGAGCCAAGATAGAGTGCCACTAAAGTACGGCGCATCCGTCGGGACCGCCAGACCGCCCCTGAGGGAGGTTATCTGACATGACCTTCCCGGTCTGTCTCCGCAGCCAGGGCAGTGGGTCGGCGCTGAGCAGAGCGTCCTCACACATGATATGGAGGAGGCCGTCCTCCGGCCCCAGCGCCCCTGGTCCTGGGCTCCGTGCTCCTCTGGGTGGAGGCGGAGTGCAGTCCTATGCCCTAAATCTCTTACCTTGGGTTTCCGTGCCGACCGAGCGTGCCCCCGGGCGGTGGATATAGGTCCTCCTCGCGGCCGTGTCTCGCTGCTCCTCGCTGGGTCTCTTGTGGTGGTTTTTACGTCTTTCTATTTTCCTCCTGCGTTCCTGGTTTAACCCTCGCTGCTTCCCTTCCTCTCGTCTGCTACCTAGCCGCTCTTTTATCTCCTTGCGCCCCCTCTCTCTCTCTCTCTCTCTCTCAGTATCTGTCTCTTGCCCTCCTCTTAATAATGAGGATGTAATAGGATGTCTCGCTCTGACCTCACAGAGTGGGCGGAGCCAGTGCTATGGTCAGGGGAGAGACCGCCCAAAACAACGATGGGGCGGATCTGAGCGACTGGCAGGAAGTCAGACGGGCAGGGCAACGTTTGATTTTAAAGTGTGTGTATATGCATCGGTGTTTGTGTGTGTGTGTGTTTTTGGATGTGAGTGTGTGTCTGCGGTGTGTGAGTGTGTTTTGCTGTAACCTCCGTTCTTTCGGGGGTCAAACGTTTCTGACCCCTCAATCAGGGTAATATCTCACAGCAGTATACTTTGAGCTGGGAGAGGGGCTCCTGGGAGAATGGGGCCCCAGTGGGGGAAACACTTTTGGGGGCCCTTGGAGTGTGGGGGTTTAGGAGCCCCTGTCACAGAGATCGGGGGCCCCAGAGTAGTTAAACTGAACAATTGAGGGTTGATCTTATCTCTCCCGTGCAAAACGTTTGATGAAGTTATCAAAAGTCCGAGTTCGAGTATGTACTTCACTGCAACAGGCCAAGGCCAGAACCACGGAGGCTCAGACTGAAGAAGACATGAGCTAGCGTAGCGCTGCCTCTTTAACACTACGGCCCGCCAAACTGATCCAGAACCACCCTTCACTCCCGTTTGGCACCTGGTGGCTGTCTCCTGGGAAACTTCAAGTATAAGGAGCTCGTCCAAACTCGATGAGTAGGCTGTCGACTCTGAATTAACAGAGTCGACAGAGTTATTGCAGTGATATGCAATAACTAACAGTTAAATAACAGTTTGCTTATGGACTGGTATTCATTCACTAATGGTGTTAATGTTCATTGAGGTATTTATTTATGCTGGGTTGAACAATGTTAGGGTTAGGCTGATATCCCCATGATCGTCGTGATAGTAAGGATGGTATCTCCTAGCGTCCACGCAGGGCAGAGAGAGAGAGAGCA
The DNA here is from genome assembly GCA_027122795.1 of Enchelyopus cimbrius. Taxonomy (NCBI): domain Eukaryota; kingdom Metazoa; phylum Chordata; class Actinopteri; order Gadiformes; family Gaidropsaridae; genus Enchelyopus; species Enchelyopus cimbrius. The sequence goes on from JAOPJJ010108658.1 coordinate 7,167, forward strand.
GAGGGACACTTCCACAGTCAGTAAACTCAACAGAGGCCACCAGGAGGGGGTCCGTTTGACCACGGGACTACAGCAGAATGTTGTGCTGAACCCTGCTCACCTTTTACCGTTTAGCGTCCTTATCTGATCTGCACCGCAACCTCAGAGGAGGGGCCAGACCCCATCCTCCCTGAATAGCACGTCGTTAAATACACGGCGTAGAGTGCGGTGTTGAAGACTTTTGGTGCTTTTTACATTGAGTTAAACCAATAAATGTATGTGTGTGTGAGTGAGTCAGTGTTTGTGCATGGGTGTGTGTGAGGGAGTGTTTGTGTGTGTGTACATGAATGAGTGAGTGCGTTTCGATGGGTGATGACTGGCTGTCAGAGTGATACAAGTTTCTGTTTGTATGTAATAGGTATGTGTGGTAATGTTGTCGAGAGGAGAAAGCAGACACACACACACACACAACACACATACTCACACATGTACATACAGACACACACATACTCCTTCACACAAACACACAGGCACAAAATACACGCCGACACTCAACAATGTATGACATAATGACGTGTCGAAGACAGCGAGGAAAACGTCCCAAAAGAATTGCCTTAAAGTGAACCAATTATTGGCATCTCATTTCCAGAGAGGAGAAATACCAAGCTGCATCACACTACATCCCATACTCTGGAGCCCATTCCTACATCTCCTTCAATTGGACCAGACAAGAGCAGAGTTCATGCTGTTGCATAGCCGCCACTTTTCTTCATGATGGCACACTGAGACGGGGATAAGGGTGGGAACGAGGGACAATTCTTCAGACCCACTCTGGTCCAGATGTCTGTTCTAAGCCAATGCTTTTTCACACACTGCGATTCCCGTGACAGGATCTGTTGCCAGGGCTGTGCTCCCCATCCTCCGTCGCTCGCCCATGTGGAGCTCGTTTGTACTCAAACACGCCTCGCCATGTTTGCCAGATTCTCCGTAATGATCGCAAATAGCCGTCGTCGGGGAGGCGCGTCGTGTCGATGCTCTCCGACAAACAACCACTGCGTGTTTTCAGCGGGACGCGCACAGCAGGCTGACGGCCGGCCTGCGTCGTACCTGCACTACGACATACCCCCCCCCCACCGGGATGCAGGGATGCGTCATGTTGTTGTTTTTTTCTGTGGTTCTGTGGCTCTCTCTCTCACAAGCGTGGCCAGCTCGTAAAACATAAAAAGGGTGATGCAAATGGATTTAAATAAAACAATAAGTTGAGGCCTGAAGGCCTGGATATAGACTTCCCTGAACTATCAGGGCCCGAAACCCCCTGAGCCAGTAAGCTGCTGTAAGTTATGAGCTGCCATTCCGTCCCCGGGCCTTTAGAAGAAGCCATCTTGAAGACCAAAATCCCTTAATCTCTTGACCTTAAAAATCGGACAAATTCCTGTTGTTCGATTTTTTTTGTCCAAACCTTTGTTCAACAAAAAAGGCTTGAAAACTAGGGCAACGTTTTGTTTGTTTTTTATGACCTGGGCGAGAATTGGGGAGAAAATCTTCTTGATGACCTGGTTCTGCCTCCAATGTCTCTCTTAAACAGCACCCAACTGGGAGATGTTCTAGTTAAAGGAGTACTCCGGTATTTTGCGCTTTAAGCCTTATTTCCAGTTTGTTTATGATGAAATAGATCGGTCCAGGTGTTCATTTCGCCGAAATGCTGTGTTTGGAGAAGTTTAGCTTTTTTTGTAGCCCCAATGTAGAAGTACTGTAGAGGAAATAGGACCAATCGTCATCGGTCCTAAAGCAACATTAAACGTTTGTTCGACACAAAAAATCTGAGCAAAGTAAGCTTTCCAGCAGAAGTTAGATGATCGTAACTATTTTTCAGGGTTCCCGCCGGTGGCCTGTCTATAACAAAATGACTCGTACAGCCTGCTGGAAAGCATACTTTGCTCAGATTTGTTTTTGTCGAACATCAACCAACACCAGTGACCATATGGTGAGTTTCACAGCTTTGCCAACGAACGTTTAATGTTGCTTTAAGCCCGATGACGATTGGCCCCATTACGTCTACAGTACCTCTACAGTGGGGCTACAAAAAAGTTAAACTTCACCAAGCACAGCATTTCGGCGAAATGAACACCTGAACCGATCTATTTCATCATAAACAAACTGGAAATAAGGCTTAAAGTGTACAATGCCGGAATACTCCTTTAAGGGAACTTTTGTTTTTCTCCTTAGATTGTGAAAAGAGCTATGTTAGGATTAACATTGAGTTCAGGGTTAGAGATAATGTAATTGGTTGGGCAGGTTTAAGATTAAGTGAGGTAAAGGCTACGTTATATAGAGGGATTAGTTAGGGTTAATGTTTTACAAGTTTACGGGTCTGGTAATTGCGGGGTAAGCTTTAGGGTCAACTGTATATACGGCTTAGGTTAGGGCTAAGTTGGGTAAATAGCTCTGTTAGCATAAAGGTTCAGGGTTACGTAACGTAATTTTAGCAAAAGGCTAGCAGAATTTTTCTGCTAGCCTGCTAGTGTGCGAAACATAATTTCCCAAGCCTTCCCATTAGGGAATGCTGCTGTAGGGCTTAGTCTGGCAGGTCCTGGCGTCTGAAGCCGATCTCGAGATACACCAGATATGTAACATCTTACTACACAGGCTCTTGAGAGGAGGACTCACACACTTTGTAGTTCTCTTCCAGATCTGGTGGAGAACAAAGGCCTCCGAAGGTGACGGTGACTTAAACCAGGCTTTAGAAAGAGTTTGATACATTTGTCCTCAATAAGGAAGATTGAAGAATTCTTTATTACTTCATGCAATATATACAAATTTAGCTTTAGAGCCCTTTTTTTCTTGCTTGGGTCTATCTAGTTTGAAATGTTAAGTAGCCCTTTAAGTACCACTGAAGTACCTACACTACACACACGCTACGGTGGGTCTTTAAAAAACGGCAGTCAAACTATTATATATCTATTTTATATATATAGATCTATTAATCAGTGTCTCTTTCAAGTCAATCCCAAAACGTAAACTAAACGTAATGTCAAAAGCTTTCCCCTGTCATTCGGATTCCCAGAATACACTCCCAAATGACCAATACAGCTTTCACAAGCTGAGGCTTATTAAAAAAGTGTCTTCCTTGACAATTCTGATGCTGCTGGTTGAATGTTGCTCAGGAGCTCAGCAGAAGAAGGTCGCCATAGCGATCCGCGACACTTCCTGGAATCACAGTAAACAGCTGTCAACAGCATGTAAAGCAGCCGTTCTAAACCTCTTTTAGGTCGACCTACGGACGCTTTTTCCCGTACATCTGCTCTGCCACCACACATGAGTCGAATCACGGCATCAACATCTGTCGGCGATATGATCCCAGATGATCTCGCCCCATCAAGTGGCTACAATTCATTAGGGCGTCTGCTCGTATGCATATGAGGTGGGCTCCCAACCCACTGAGAAACCACTTGTTCAAAAGGTACCCTTTTCCGTCAGCAGCTCGTACTACTGCATTATGTAGTTACTATTTACTGTCTAACTTTAGTTTAGTTTTCCTCCTGCTCCTCTGCTTTAATTGGCTCTCCGTAGATAACATCAACTAGCAGCATCAGCTTCAAATCTGGATTGTGCTCTGAGCCAAACAATGTGCTGCGTGTTGTTACCGCCAATCGGCAGCAAAGCTATGAAAGCTAGCGAAGGATTGGTCGACGGGGTCACACAGAGGTCACAGAGTTCTGTTAGTCCTGTTGAAGTTCCTCTAAGGACCTTTTAGGTGCTTCGCGCTAGAGACTAGAATGTAGTTTCTCTAACAGCCTTTAGGTGGTTGGTGCTAGAGACTAGAATGTAGTTCCTCTAACAGACTCTACGTGGTTTGCGGTACATGCTAGCATGCAGTTCCTCTCCCATCCTTAATCTCGGATTAAAGGCTTATATTTGATCATCATTTTATCATAATTTGGTAGTCTGTGCCCCTCTGCCCATTGTAGTCCATATCTCCGTCTGTTTCACCGTGTTGCTGTGGTCACACTAGATCCCTGGTCTGTTTCGTTGCCTGTCCCCGGTCACCACCCTGCTGGCTGGGGTTTGTATCGCTACACATCTCAATGTCGCCCCTTGCGCTAACCATGGCTGGAAGGAGGGATCCCCCACTCTGTGATCCTTCTCCATATGTCTTCCTTGCTCATGAGGGCAGTCTTTTCCTGCCCTGTGAGGCCCCAGGGCTAGGTGGGTGTCATACATAAAGCCTGGTTAAGCCCTGTTTGACTGTGACTGTGATTGAGGGCTAAACTCATACAATGTAGAGATGGAGGGACCACAGAGAGGCAGATCCACCTGGAGATGTGGGGATGATATATTTTGTGTCTATGTGTCTGTGTTTGTGTGTGTGTGTGTGTGTATACGTGCCTATATGTGTGTGTGTGTGTATACGTGCCTATATGTGTGTGTAAAGAGTTTATCTGTTTGAAAATATACTAGTGCGACTTGCATGCGTGTGTGTGTGTGCGCAGGTGTGCGCGTGTGTGTGTGTGAACAGGTGTGTGTCTTTGCATACATGTGTGTGTAGGTATGTGTGCCATGCTCCCGGGCAGAGACCCAGAACCAGAACATTTAACACACGATTCCACCTGACTGTGCGACTCCCCTCCCCGCCCGGCCCGGGCGGCCCCCCCGGGCGGGGGGGCGGGGGGGGGCGGGGTGGGGGGGGGGGGGGGGGGGGGGGGGGGGGGGGGGGGGGGG
>JAOPJJ010108855.1:0-11790 GCA_027122795.1 Enchelyopus cimbrius
CTGGAGTGACTATGTCGCTCAGCTGGCCTGGGAACGCCTTGGGATCCTCCCGGAAGAGCTGGAGGAAGTGTCCGGGGCCGACCCGGCCCCGGTTAAGCGGAAGAAGATGGATGGATGGATGGATATTATTATTATTATAATAATTATTATTATTAAAACGGAAACATGCCACGATAAACAAACATCTTCTGTATTTGCGATATTATTCTGTGTTCCCGCCGAGCTGATTCTGACTATGATTCTGGCCACCTGTTGTTTTCGTCACCATCACCTTCCTCATCATCGTCATCTTCTTCGTCCTCCTCATCATCATCCTCAACCTCATCATCGCCATCTTCTTCATCCTCATAATCATCATCATCATCACCACCATCATCCTCATCATCACCATTCTCCTTTTCCTCATTGTCGTCATCGTCATCATCATCATCATCAACTTCATCATCTTCATAATTCTCGTCATCCTCCTCCTCATTATTGTTATGGAAGTTTTCTATAAGCTATAGGATTAAAGAGATGGAGAACTTTGATGACTTTAACAGAGTTTAACAGAGTTTATTAACAAGAAGCTTGATCAAGGAGTACGAGAGCCGCTCGCACACATGATGCCAGCCACTACCGTTCTGAGGAGGATCTAACAATAGTTGACTATATCCTCCTCGCCCGCTGTCCAGATAAGGAGGCCTTCGGCCGAATGAGGTGTAGGTTTGTATAAGCGAGGGATGTCTAATCTCTCACAGAGGGACTCGATGTCCCTCTCCCACGTCAAGAGAGCACTTTAAGGTTATGTTGACCAGACATGGTTAATCTATGGATTAGACAAATATCACACTATTAAGAAGGACTTTTCCTTCACAATTATCATCGTCAACATCCTCCCCCTCTTCCTCATTATCTTCATCATCCTCATCCTCCCCCTACTCATCCTCAGATCTGGTCGGAGATAGGTAAGGGCTTCCTGGACGGCTCTCTGGAGAAGAGCTCCGGCAGGAAGTCACGCTATGAGACCGGTGAGTCAGCCCCGCCCCCTCCTCCATCTGGGACATGCCATTGGCCAGCCATCTGTCATGGGTCATGTGACACCAGGCGCACACACACATGGGGCGGAATTTAGACCAATCACAACACATGCATTTTTTTTAACTTAGAAATACTGTTTTTAGCATTGATGATAAACGTAGAGCTTCTAAATCAGACACCATCTTGGGATCTTTTGGGGCAAATACGATTTATAAACACACACACGCACAGAGAGACACATACACACACATGCTCACACACACACACAAGACACACACAGACAGACACGCAGGCACAGATAGAGACACACACACACACTCACAGATACACACTCACTCACTCATTCACACACACATACACACGTATATACACAGACACACACACACTCACTGTGTGTGTGTGTGTGTTTTTTAGTGTTTTTTAACAAACATGTCTGTGTGTGTGTGTCTGTGAGTGTGTGTGTGTGTTTGTCTCTGTGAGTGTGTGTGCGTGTGTGTGTGTGTGTGTGTTTGTCTCAGCTCTGTCGGACATGGAGGCCCAGATCCTGTCTGTGGTTAGGGAGACGAGGTCTCAGCGGGAGCCGGGGGCGTTCGTGGACTCCCTGCTGCAGGCCCACCTCACCGAGAGACAGGTGGGCCTGTGGACACGCACACAAACACACATACACAGACACACACACACGTGCATGCACACACGCATGCAACCACACACACACATACACACACACACACACACGCACTCCCACACATGTGCACTCTCACACACGTGTGCGCACACACACACACACTCTCACACACACGTACACTCACACACGCATGCACGCTTTCACACAGCTGTTTTGAAGCTCCCGTCTCTTCCTCCTCCAGGTGATGGAGGATACGATGGTGTTCACGCTCGCTGGCTGCGTCATCACCGCTAACCGTAAGTAGCAATGAACGCAGTCGTTCATGCTAACGATTAGCAGTATGGAATCATTTGTTATCGGTTAATTGCATGCACTGCAAAAATGTTAAATATGGATTGGTGTAATTTCCTTGAATTCAGTGTATTTATCTAATCACACATTTTTTTGACTAATTTACTTATTAAGGCTGAAGACACGTGAGATCATTTGACTTAAATTTATAAATTAATAAATAAATTAATAACATTTTGTTTTCCATGTCACTTGTTTTAAAAACGAAATGTAAATCTGTGTGGGTCTATGATCTCTTTGTCGGGTCAGTGTGTATCTGGGCGGTCCACTTCCTGTCCGCCTCCGAGGAGGTCCAGGATCACCTGTACCAGGAACTGGGAGAGGTTCTGGGCTCTGACCCCGTAACTCTGGAAAAGATACCCCAGCTAAGGTAGGACCGTATGTGTGTGTGTGTGTGTGTGTGCACGTGCGTGTTTTATTCAACATTACCCAGACCAAACATTTGATAATAATAATATATAAATGCAGTCCATTTAATATTAATATACAACTTGTGATTGTTATTATTTAATTAATGTTATAGTTAATTACATGCCTTTGTGGAAATACTCTCTCCTGATTGGTCAATTAGGGTATCCCATTGTTAGTTGGTAACAACAGAGCGTTGCTATGGACACAGCACCAAACTTAATTTGACAGACCTTTTAAATGTTTTGGTTGATTCCACAATAACGACAGGCTTAATGTACGTTATCCTTTATATTAAACTTAATTATTAAAATGAATACTCTGAGCTCATGAAGCCCTTTCCCAACACTGTTTAACCCAGAAGTTCATCCTAACTTACAACGGACAAATATAGACAGACAGTCTCAGCCGTTGTGTGTTGTCTTTTAGTAAAAAAAAAGAAAACATTCTGTCGGACTACCGGACAGGAAACGAACGTAGATCGTAATCTGTTATTGTAGAATGCGACCCATTTCGCACGTTGTTGCTTAAAGTACCAAATGTCCTGTCGGATAGAAAGGGGAATCTGTACTCTAAAGGGGAACTGTTCCTCTGGGTTGGGTCAAGGTTAAAGGTTGTATCAGCAATTCTAGGCCGAAACATAAATGGTCACATTTATCTGATCTTTCCTCACGATCCCCTAGCTACCCGCCCCATAAGCAGGCCGTCAAAAAAACGCATCTCTGTCGGCAGCCTATGCTCCAAAATCATACACAAAAACAAATGTTTTAAGTAAACAAACGGCAGAATCGCTGATGCAACCTTTAAGAGACCATCTGAAGTACGATGAGGTCCATCTGGAATATTGGTCTTTAGATGATGGGACATATGTCCTCACAGGCTAAAGATAGCGAGATCCATGGGACGCTGGAACCTTCCAGGTCCCCCCATTGCCTTAGACAATCCCATTACCCTAGCAAGACGTGAAAAGATGTAAAAAGATGCCAGTCGTTTGTCGGAAGTTGATTTGTCTTTTTGCAAGAATTCAGGTATATGAATCCAAAAAATCAATAAATATAAAACAATTCAATATCAAATATCAACGTTATATTATATTTGAAATACAATATATAAGTAAATATTAATAACAAATGAATGAATAAATATACTGTACATATATTATATTTTATATTTTATTTCAAATATATATATTTCAAATATCAATATCAAATATAAAAATGTCAATGTTATATTATATTTGAAATACAAAAATATATAAATGAATACATAAATATAAATATATTGCATTTTATATTATATTTAAAATATATATATATTTCAAATACAAATCAATATCAAAATGTCAACTTTGTATTATATTTCAAATACCAGGGAAACCGATTCCAATGCACAGAAAATAACTTGACTCAACCAAACCATAACAAAATGTAAAATACATAGAATGTAGAATCAGCTACTAGTCCCCCCTCTCTGGCCCCGCCCACCAGGTACTGCCAGCAGGTGCTCAGTGAGACGGTGAGGACAGCCAAGCTCACACCGGTCGCGGCACGACTCCAGGAAGTGGAGGGCAGGGTGGACCAGCATGTCATCCCCAAAGAGGTCTCTCTCTCTCTGTCGCTCTGCTCTCTCTCTCTCTCTCTCCCTCTTTCTCATGTTTAATCCACTCACTCACTCTCTTTCTCCCCTTCTCTTGCTTTCTGTCTCTCTCTGTCTCTCTCCTGCTCTCTCTCTTGCTCTCCCTCCCCCCTTTCTCTCTCTCTCTCTCTCTCTCATTCTCCCCTTCTCTCACTCAGTTGCTTTCTCTTTCTCTCTCTTATGTCTAAGCCATTCAAAACAGCTTTTATGGGATGGGTAAATAAGGTCTCTCTCTCTCTCTCTCATGTTTCATCTCTCTTTCTCTCTCTCTCTCTCTCACTCTGTGTCGCTCTTTCATCATCGAAAAACAAACCTTTTCATTTCAATCAATTGTTGAAACCCTGCGGTCAGGACAGAAGCCCTTCAGAGGAGAAGATGGATTCCTTAAATGAGTCAAACTAACAGGTGGACAGAAGCCAGTGCCAGTGTAATTAATACACGTCTCCGCACGCAGAGAGATTTAGCCAAAATAATTTACCACACATTTGGCAGAGTCAAGCGTCGGCCTCCATTTTGAAAACCAGTTAAACGTTGTGGTCGTCCCCAGAACCACAACATGTCAGAGAAACTCCCTCTCTTGGGATACGTTCAAACTTCTGGCTCACAGCTGTTGACAAACTCTCCCCCTAATTACAAATAATTAGCAAACAATGCTAAACGTTTCTGCTAGCATTAAGCCCTTAATACAAATAATTAGCAAACGATGCTACACGTTTCTGCTAGCATGAAGTGTTGTTTTAGCCTTTTTACCATAGAAGTATAGGCGTCCACATTTGGTGAAGGTTATTTGTACGTAAAAAAGAAGAATTACTCCCTAATCAACTGAAAATTTTGTTTTTAATTGTATTCAAGACGCTGGTGATATATGCAATGGGGGTGATCTTGCAAGACGCTAACACCTGGAACTCACCTTACAGGTAAGTCGTACACAAGGACGCCATTTTTGCACTGCAGTGAGAAACTCCCAATCAGACAATGCTTCACATTAAAGGTTGTATCAACGATTCTAGGCCGAAATGATCACATTCATCTGATCTTTCCTCACAATCTGCTGACTGGCTGCCCCTAAAACAACCTTTAAGTCACACCTTAAAGGTTCTATCAGCAATATAGGCCGAAACCGCCTCTCTGTAGGCAGCCTATACTCTGATATCATAAACCAAAACAAATGGTATTAGTAAACAAAGCCAGAATAATACAACCTTTAATGGTGATACCTTTTTTTTTGCATTTGAGGGACTGGTCCAATCTAAACAACTATGTCTTGATCAAGGTTGTTCTTTGAATTCTTTATCGTTCAAATGTCTACAATTTCAGCCTGAGGCTAAAGTCCTTTGTTTTGGACTTCCTTTGATAGCTGCACTTTAAGAACGACTGGGCCTTTGTAAAGGTCTTGGTCCAATCCATGTTTCTAAATAGCCCGTCCAAATGCTTTGAAGGAACTAGGTTAGAGTGCATTGGAGAACGCTACAGGAAATTCTGTGGTTTGGGCTATTTACAGTCGTCTGTGACAGTCATGTACAGAACTGACGGTGAATCTATTTTCTGATATTTTCCGGTTCCTTCCCCTTGACATGGGTCCTATTTATGGCCGCTCTCTTTTCTGTGTTCTGTCAGGTTTGACCCAGATCGATTCCAGGAAGAGGCGGCCCGAAAGAGCTTCTCTCTGCTGGGATTCTCTGGGACCCAGGCCTGCCCAGAACTACGGTACGGAACCATGTTTAGCCCATTTTCAAATCAAACTACCTTAACAACACCCCAAATACACTTGAAGGTTGTATCAGTGATTCTGCCGTTTGTTTGCTAATACCATTTGTTTTTGTGTACGATCTCGGAGCATAGGCTGAGACATGGTTTCTGCTTAGAATCGCTGATACAACCTTTAAGGTGTGACTTAAAGGTTGTATCAGTGATACTGCCGTTTGTTTACTAATGCCGTTTATTTTTGTGTATGATCTCAGAGCATAGGCTGCCTACAGAGATGTGTTTTTTTTGACGGCCTGCTTACGGGCAGCTAGCGGATTGTGAGGAAATATCTGATTAATGTGATCATTTATGTTTTGGCCCAGAATCGCTGACGCAACCGTTAACCATTCTTAAATATCTTTTCACCTTTTATAGTTCTGCATGATACTTTTATGTGTTTTTTGTTTTTGTTGCAATATTTAAATTGTCTGTGATATAGTGACTAGCTTTAGTCTTAGTGAGCAACAATAGTTTTTTTTGTGTCGGTCATGGGACATCACTGTCGGTCATGTGACTTGCTGTGTCCCCGGTCTGTTTTTTGTTTATACGTACATTGGTCAAGAGGCGACGGTCACATGACTGGAAGCCTTCTAAATCAGGCCAGGCTGGGTGTTTTGTGAGGGGGTGAAACGTCTGGGCGAGAGCTTGTTCAAATATCACATGGGCACTGAAGATCAACATGTGATACAGTGGTCAGATTTCCACTTTGCTTGTACTGAAGGGTCACTAATGCAAGATTAGTTCACCTTCAAAGCAATTGTCATTTATATAGCCATAGAAGTTTAAAGCTGGGGTTGTGATTCGATTTTTCTAAGATTGTTAGAAGTTACCGATACCCTGTTAAAAAAACTAAAATAATGGCAAAATATTAAATATTTTATTCCTTTGATCGGAATTATCTCAAAAATATAAGAAGTTAGACAACCAAGACGATAACTCACTTTTGGAGGACAATCTCTGATTGTCATGGCGTTCCCCCCTGCGTAGATTTGCCTACTCCGTGGCCAGCGTCCTGCTCGCGGTGCTGGTGCCCCGGATGAGACTGCAGCGCCTGGAAGGGCAGGTCATGGAGGTCCGGTCGGAACTGGTGGCCACGCCCAAAGACGACGCCTGGGTCACGGTCGTCCGCAGGAACTAGCGGCCGCTACGCCACTAACTCCACAGTGTCGAGGTCATCGCAGCAGGTGGTTTGCTCATCGGAACGGCTGATTGGCTCCCCGGTTGGTCGAGGGCGTGTGGTTTTAAACACACTCAAAAACTGAAGAAAAAAAAACGTGTTTAGCCGTTTTTAACGGGAAAGCTAGCTGTTGATTTTTTCGCAGACACAAGACTGAGGTTGACCACGATAAATTGAAGTGTTATGTACTTACGAAAATGTTACGTTTTGATTTTTGCTACTTGTATCACATTTTGTGTACATTCAAACTGTATTTTCAGCACAGTTTTATTGTTTTCGTAACGCAGCCTTTGTGCGGAGCCTGGATTGAGTTGATTAAATCATGCCCTTGGTTTTTTATGTGTTGACTTTAATATTTCAGTCCTTGTCTGAAAGGCTATCTTGATAAACATAGTGTCAGATTTCAATTTTGTGAACTTTTGTGTACTTATTCCTGATGTAAAAAAACTTTTCTGAAATCTAATTGTTCTGAGCAGAATCTTTTAATACAAGCTTTGTGTCAATCAACCTATGCAATTTGAATTTGTGTGGTTTTATTTATTTATTCTTTAACCAACATGATTTGACACATCACAACATGATTTGGAAATGTAGTCACAGCAGTTTATACAAGAAAACAGCAGATAATGTAATATATATATGTACATAGAAATATATATATATATATTTTAAATTGCACTTGGAATTGTACGTGGAATAAACAGACTATGTGGATATCCAATAGGAAATAATGAAAATTACAAAATGTACAGTCAGTTACACAAAGTACCAGAAAGCATCAGAATAACAATTGTCTAAACCTTTCTTCGTATTATTTTAATTATTAAGGATGGGACTTGTGCCAATTGCCGTTTCCCCATGCATACTGAGGTAGGGTCTGCAGCTGGAGTGAGTCTATGGAAATGCTTAGTGGTCGTGACAGCATTCTTCTGCATGACTCCACGCAGCACCGTAGCCTGTCCGCGTCAATGGGAAAGAGAGAGAGAGAGCCCTGCAGTACCGCACACGTCCTGTGGGCGCCCCCGAGCCTTTACTACCACACTCTCACACACTGACACACACAGCTAAAGATGTGAAAATGGCGGAGCTACAGATGCTTTTGGAAGAGGAGATTCCAGCGGGACGCAGTGCATTACTTGACAGCTACACCAATTTGGAAAGAGTCGCGGAATACTGCGAGAGCAACTATGTTCAGGTCAGTGCTGCTTCAATCGTTTTCGTCGTTCGCGTTTATTGGCGAGCGGCAAAACACGGCCAGCACGAAGTGGCGCTAAGCTAACTAGCTGCCAACTAGCCGCCGCCGCTGCTGCGTTGCGGACGGACAGCCGCGGTGGAAAACAACATCCACTCGGACCGTTTTGAGTGGATAAAACCACCACAATACACCCAAGTGTCTATTTTAAAATGTTTTCGATTCATACTTGTCTTTGGGGTGAAAATATGTCGTTGTTTTGTGGTGTCGCGTTGTTCGTGGCTCTTTTTTAGCCACCTAGCTAACCCCGAGTCGCTCCTTTTTCGAGTCGACGGGGTCCTAATAGAAACCAGACCGCCAGAGGGGTCGCTTCCGCGGGGGAGGGAATGCTAATGTTCCCGGTGTGGGGCTTCATTCCGCTACTGCGACAGAGCTGGGGTCCTCCATAGAGGGGGAACATGGGGGTCTGCCACACAGCAGTGACTGTATCTGACAAGCAAACGCCACGGTACTACTGTAGAAGGTAATATCTGATAAGTAGAAGGTTGTATTTGATAAGTACATGAGATAGTAGTACTGCGTGGACGGTAGTATCTGATTAGCGAGGTGTTGACAGCAGCACGTCAAATACGATACTTTATTATGAGTGGCGCTGACATTCTTTATACGTCCCTAGGAAGGCCCCCTCAAAACATTTTAAACATACAGGCCAACACACAGATATACATACAAATACACAAAACAACACAAATGACCGGCAACGCAGTTTAATACAAATACATGACATAACTAAATACCCATATACTCGTCCTAATAGCTCTGCAGTGTCATCTTGGTTTATTGAGAAGAACGATGGTTGCATCTCCACATGGTGCTAAAATGTGTCTTTGGGACCATTATTACTACTTTTCAATTATATGATGGTTATTTTTGTTCAATGATGCACAACGTTTGCATATTTAGACTGAATCCAGTGAATCACGTCTCTTGCTTGCGACCATGCACTGCCTATTTTGGGGAACCCCGTTTTATATTTTGGGAGAAAATTTATAGTCTCTTGTACAGAAAAATGTGTGGGTGGTGAGCACTCTGCATCCCATGTCGTTTGTGCAATATAATACCCGTCATTTAACTTTGGAAGCGTTTGAATCCTGCCCACCTCATCTCTAAATCCACCCACGCCTTCCTTCCCCTGTGAGCTTTCATCACATTTGAATACATCACAATGGCAGCCGTGCACAGCACTGCATTCTGGTTCTCTGTGCACGGTAGGTGATTTCTTGTGAAATCCTCCCGTGGAATTTCCAAAAGGCCAGGCGAGGTTGATGTGGTCGGACGGGTTAACCATTCCCATCGCAGGCGTTTGTAACCCGAATAGACGTCGCAGATCTCAGATCACCTGTTCTGGCCCAGCCAGATTTTCCTGTCTTGTTTGTCATGAAGCCACAAGATAACTCATAAACGGGTCGACTAGGGTTGGGCATACGGTAAAGGAGATGTCCCGATAATCCTTAGAAATCTGACAAGTGGGATAGATGTATCTAAATAAATATATACATAATGCACACATATAATACATACATGTATCTAAATATATACATAATAGTATTACGTATATATTTGGATACATGTGTGTATTATATATGTGTATTATTAATACACATATATTTTACACATGTATCTAAATATATACATAATACACGCATATATAATACACACATGTATCTAAATATATACATAATACACATGTATAATACACACATGTATCTAAATATCAACATAATACACACAGATATAATACACGCATGTATCTAAATATATACGTAATACACATGTATAATACACACACACCAGAATTCCATCCTTCATTTTGAAAAAAATTGCCATTTAAAATGCATGGAATTTATTAAAACGCCTTTCATGCTAACGCTTATTTAAATGCGTTTAATTTATACCCCCAAAGGTGGTATATGACATCATAGCATAATGTTTACTTTTTTCTGAAGGAACAAAATTGGAAGCCCAATAATGAACTGTGCGGTGAACGTGGTGAATCCGTCGTCACCTCCGTCATTCACAGTGCGTCGAGGATAATAATAGTCACAGAGTTTCTGACTGTGTAGACGGAGGGAATCATGTGCTTTTGGATTGCTTCTCACCCCAATCCTAAAACAGCAGCACATCCTGTCATTTCCCCATCTCTCTCAGCTGTAAGAATGAAACTAGACAGCTGTTGCCTTTTTTGTGTCGTCTAGTTGCTTGTTGGCAGTTGTCGTCCCAAACTGTTTTTGTTGTACTTCTGAGTGTTGGCAGAAAGGTTAAAAAGGCAGAACAAGTGTTAAACGCTGACCTGTAATTCAAACCCCCCTCGGGAGATCTACCAGTTGGTTTTTGTTTGCCGGAGTGTTTGTTTTCGGTTCCGGTTTTCCGGCTTGCGAGAACGGGCGACTCGTATAATCACCATGCCCGTGTGCAAGGGACACGCACGCACTCACACACGCACGCACACACGTTTGAATAGGTAATCAGTCCCTGTTATTCGAGGAAACTGAAAACATGATGCATCTCGCACGCCCACTCACTCAATCACTCACGCACAGCTGATGTTATACCGCCGTCTGTGATTACCTTGAATACGCCACAGGTGTGCTGCCCCACCCGGCCCGCCAGTCTAATCAGTCTGACTCAAGTCAGGCAAGGCTGCTGTCAAACCAGCTTTGAACTACTGACACCATCTTTGCAGTTTTTTGGGCGGGCGGCATATTTCTCAATATTTATTCACAAATATGTAAGGTACTCATTTATTTAAGTACACATATTTTGTTTTCGGTTTGAAGTAATGAGAAAACTTACAAATAAAAATGGTTTATTTAAGTATACATATTCAAGTATTTATTTAAGAATTTGAAGAATTTATTTATTTGAATTTGATTTGTATTTATTTTTTATAAATGAGAGTGTTGGCTAGCTGGCCGGGCTGTTCACAATCGACGTTTCCGGATTGATTACATTGTCCGAGCTGAGCCCAGTCAAGGGGACTAAAAGTGCGACACAGGTCTCTTAATGCAGATGAGTTAAGCGATCAGAGCGGATAAATCGATTTGGATTGGATGAACGTGGAGCGACCTAGCTAGCTGATGGTAATTGCAAATGGCACTATATTGCTCAGAAACCATCAGAATTCTCAGGAAACGCTTCTTAAGAAGAAGAGGAATCTTAAAATGTTTGAAGTATATTTAGTACATCACAGCCACATTTTCTTCAGAATTTGACCATCGCAAGCTGCACCACTGAGTAATTGACCCATCGCAAGCTGCAGCGCTAAGAGCAATGGACCCGTCGCTAGCTGCAGCGCTAGGAGCATTCGACCCACCTATCAAAGCTGCAACGCCATCCCCCAATCCAAGAATGAATCGGTGTAAAGCGTCCTCCGTCAATGAGGTGTTGCTGGGAAATCGAACGATCACTTTTATGGGCTAGATAGGCGATCTCTGTCGTTTTGTGGACGGTGGTCACCTCCGACCTCTCCACCAAGCCATCACAGCATCTCTTCTCTGGGGGGGGGGGGGGGAGCGGAGAGGAAGAGTGTGAGAGAGAGAGGGCGCAAAAGCTTCCCATGGCTGCAACCACTATCGA
>JAOPJJ010108964.1:0-11753 GCA_027122795.1 Enchelyopus cimbrius
CCAGAAGCTGTGAGTCCCTCCCAGGTAAAGATCAGAGAAGCCCTCAGCTTCATACAAACCAAACATGTGAATTGAACACCACCCGAAGGCTCTGCTCTAACCTTCCATCATCCACTTCCTGGCCCCCTCGTGTGCCTCATGGAGGTGCTGAGGGGTGTGGACCAGACTGGCCAAACACAAACCCCCAGACCACGTCCACATCAGCGCAATATTGACCTGCTCGTGGCTCCGCCCACGAGAGCAGACAGGCTGAGGGTTGTTTGACCCGCCATCCCCAGACATATATATATATATATATATATATATATATATATATGTATATATATATGTATATATATATAGAGAGAGAGAAATAAAAAAAATAACAATGTTTCAAACATTGCATTGGTCAAACATACAGTCTCTCTCTCTCTCTCTCTCTCTCTCTCTCTCTCTCAGGGCTTTGGGGCAGGAAACTTCAAGTCACTGTTTGAAGCCATAGAGAAGGACCAGGCGGCGAGGGGGAATCTCACAGTGCTGTCGGCAGAAGGACAGTCAAAGGCGTTCTACTGACTTCCTCCTCCATCATCTCAAACCACAGACACACACACACACACACACACACAGGTTGTATCAAATAGATCCTAGCATTCACACCACCACTGGAATGAGCTCAAAAGGCCTCAAGATGTCAGTGATCAATGGTAGCCATACGTGAACACGTCCCCCATCGCGGTCCAGTAGAACGTGTCAAGAAGGCCAAAGGGGTCACCAGACATCGGGTGTGTCATCATGTCTGGAGGAGGGCCTCAGTGTGACCACCACGCCGTCGGACCCCGCTCACACTACCACCATAGATTCAAATGCAGGACAAAAATACAATCATCAGTTTCTATTTCAAAATAATTTATTTGCATATAATTGGAATGCAGCCAGGTTGATAGATCTGTGATGGCACCAGTTAGATTCAGATAGACTCAGACATACACAACCACTGCTCTCAAACCTGGACAAATGGATAAATATATATTAGTAAATAAATATATTAGTGACACTATGTCACTATATTGAAATGTTCTATCATATATAAAATACAACACTATTTCATTTGTTTTTGTCTTTCTCCTTTTGTACACAAAATATCCAAAATATATCCTCAATGGGCAGCAGCTCTCAGAAGTGACCTCCACTCTACAGATCAGCAGGTTCTGCTCCTAGTTCAACAGGAAGACCTTCTCAGGGATGGAACCGTGATGTTTGTATTGACGAACGGATGGTCACCCTCTGGGGGTTTCAGATCTTCTCACCGTCTCTTCTCAACCCAAAATGGTGCCTGTGTCTCAGGTCTTAAAGGGCAAAGGGCTGCTTAGTGATGTTCAGAATGAGGTCTAAGACCATAAGTATCATGAGTACAGAGAAGATGATGGTTCTGAAGGTGTTATTAGATGATGGTTCTGAAGGTGTTATTAGATGATGGTTCTGAAGGTGTTATTAGAGGATGGTTCTGAAGGTGTCTTCAAGCTTGCCTCTTTGGTTAGCGGTGCGTATAAGCACTCTCTGCGGAGCGGGATGGGGTGCGTTTGGGAAGGTGCACTGGGCCATCCTCTATCTATGTTGATAAGGCACATGGTACATGGATAACATAGAAACGGGTCATCAAACGTTCCGGAACACCACTTTCCTGTACATTTGCCAACTAAGTGCCACCTATTCCATCCAGCTGTGCCCAAATACAGGGCTTCCTCTGTTTCCACTGTGCTTACAGATATATTGACCCGCAAAGAGCATAACAATGCTACGATCATATGAAGTGTTTCATTTTAATGTTGTAAGCATTGTGAAGTCTTGCATAGTTAGAGAGAAGACTGCTTTAAAGTCATACAGGCACATATAAGAAACGTATTCGTTAACATCTAAATCAATGCAATCTTTGGAGACTCCGTTCTGTTCTCTGAAAAATAGCTCCATATTTTGTCAGCGGTGGACAAGTCAAAATATGTGAATAGAATAGAGAAGAAGTCAAATGCGATATAGATTGATAGTCTTTACTTTCTACAGTTTTCTGCTGATATTTGGCCAAATGTATGACCAAATTAATCTCAATATCTGGTACTTTAGCCAAATGAGCTATATTTTTATTCTCTTCCAGTGTTTTTATATTTCCTGAGATGTTTCTCGGTTTTGGAACTTTAAGTTGATAAATAGTGGGAAGTGATAACCGAGCAGCTCAGAAAGGGGCTAAAACAAAAGATGCTTCCATGCCTTCCATTATTATAAAGATGGTTCTGCAATGTTTCCGAAATGAGGATTTTGGATTAGAAGGTCCTTGTCTGAGGACCAATCACATCCAGGAGAGAGGGGGTCTTTTTAGACCAAATATCGAAATAGAAAGAGGAGAAGATGGCCTGAAAGTGTCGACTGGGTACTGCCCTGCCCTGACGTCCTTTTCTCTGCCAGAGGTCAAACATGAGACATTGCTTGCTGCCACAAGCTATAAACTAGCTATAAACACGTACTGTATAAACACAAATACCACTGAGAGACCAACGCAGCTGAGGGACAGGAAATAGCTTGTGATTGTGCTGACGGAATTCAGTCAAAACCGGAACTTAAAAATAAAAAAAACACAAAAACAACGACCCGGTAGAAATGTGGGACGAATAACAGCTGCCATGGATGAAATCTTATGAATACAAGGCCCAGCGCCTGAGAAGGCTCTGTGTGTGCAGGGGCCGAGACCCCGAGACAGGGTCTCAATCTGGGTATTGAGTGACTACAGCAGTACCTTTAGGGTGGTGGTCAGGCTCCTGAGCTGAGGTAGGCCGACAGACACAACACCTTCTCAGCTGAGAACTGGGTGGACACATCAACACAAAGAATAAATAGAACCAAGCATGCAGAGAGAAACTCTTGGGTCTTTTAGGGACTCTTGGGTCTTTTTAAGGATGGACCTGCTCCTCATCTCAATATGAAATACGGTCTACTAGAACCAATGGGAAAGCCATTGATGACCCCCCAGAATGCGGACAGCGTCTCCGTCTGCTCATGGTTATTTCACCTCACACAGAGTAGGCCACAGCGGTTTGGTGTGAACGGGACGGTTGGGCTGAATAAACCGGCCAATAGTGGACTCCATACTTAATAGTATTTCCTCCCGCTGAACCTTGAGGGCAGCGGGTTTGGCGGCTGCCGAAACAAGGCTGGCTGTTGGAATTCAAATGGAAGATGAGAGAGCGAAAGAGCGATGGGCCAATCACACGCCTATCCATTGTGACGGGTGCAGCAGCGTAATTCTGGGGTCCTCACACACCAGACTCCTCCTCTGAGCCTGCAAACACATGCAGACAGTCAGAACCGGAGCAACATTCACTGTTCAAATGGACACTGTAAACTGTATACAACAAAGTTTATGGGCTAACACACAGGAGTCTAACACACAGCAGGCGTACACACCACGGGCTAACATACAGCAGGCTAACACACTGGAGGCTAACACACAACGGGCTAACACACCGTGGGCTAACACACAGCAGGCTAACACACTGGAGGCTAACACACAGTGGGCTAACAAACTGGAGGCTAACACACAGCGGGCTAACACACTGGAGGCTAACACTCTGGAGGCTAACGCACTGGAGGCTAACACTCTGGAGACTACCACACAGCGGGCTGACACACAGCGGGCTAACACACTGAAGGCCAACACTCTAGAGGCTAACACTCTGGAGGCTACCACACTGCGGGCTAACACACTGGAGGCTAACATTCTGGAGGCTAACATTCTGGAGGCTACGAAAAGCAGGCTAACACACAGCGGGCTAACACACAGCAAGCTAACACACAGTGGGCTAACACACAGCAAGCTAACACACAGGAGGCCAACACACAGGAGGCTCACACACAGCAAGCTAACACACAGGAGGCCAACACACAGCGGGCTAACATACAGCGGGCTAACACTCCGTGGGCTCACACACTAGAGGCTACCACACTGGAGGCTAATACACAGCAGGCTACCACATTGGAGGCTAACACACAGTGGGCTAACACACATATTTGTACAAAATATTCTAAGGGTTGCCTAGCGTTTCAGAAGACAAGTGATGGACAATCCACCTGGCATTTCATAATTGGCGGTGCAGAAGATGTCGCGCAGTATAGAATTGATCATTGCTGTGTTGATGGACATACAATGTGTTCTTTTGTTGGGGGGGGGGGCTTATAAAGCGGTATATCGCGAAACCGAGGGAATTTGTTTACAACCGTCCGCGGTCAGAAAAAATCTAAACCAACACAGCCCTACTAACACACCACATTTCTTGTTCATTTCAACGCCCCGGAGGGCGGTGGTTGGTGGAGATACTCACCCTGGTTGTGGTGACAGGCGTGGCAGTACAAACAGATCGTGTCCGTGGGTCCGTGGTGGAGGCAACAGGTGGAGGGCCTGTCCATAGAGGGGGCCCTGGGGCCCAAGAGCTGGGGCTCCGAGTGGGCCTGCTGCACCCGTTTGTGCCACACCACGCGGGCCCCGCCGCAGCAGGGCCACTCCTCCACGGCCCCAGAGTCCAGGATGAGAGGCACGGGCCGCCGGGCCGCGGGCCGGGCTGGCGGGGGGCAGCAGTAGCCAGTGGCGGCTGCGGTGGCCTGGCCATAGTGGATGTGGATGCTGCAGTCGTCCTGCAGGTCCAGGCTTTGGTGGAAGCCCACCGAGGGGCTCTCGCGCCGGCAGCCACCTGGCCGTCCACTCCGCCTGTGGGGGGGCGTGCGGCTCTGGTGGCAGCAGGGGGCTTGGAGCTGCTGGGGGCTGGGGCCCCCCAGGACAGAGGACTCTGGGTCAGGGGCCTCAGTATTGCCGGGGACCGCGGAGCAGCGGCAGTGCCCGCGGGTGCGAGGCATGCGTCCGGGCGAGTCCCTGTCCGGGGGTGCGCCGGCGGGGCCCTGCTCCTCGTCTGAGAGCCGGGGGCCCCGGCCAGGCTCCCCGTCCTCGTAGTGGTGGTGTTGGTGGCGGTGGTAGTGGATGTGGCTGAACACGGTCCGAGGCGGCGGCGGTGGGTCCTCGGGGCGGCCCGGCCTGACCACCACCGAGTCCAGGGAGCGGGGGCGGGCCTGGCCCCCGGCCGCCTCCAGGCTGCTCCTGCGGGGCGCGGGGGGTGGGGGCCCATAGTACACGAAAGGGTCGTAGTCGCTGTTCAGTGAGCTGCGGAAGGTGGAGCAGCTGCCGAACACGCCCTCCAGCGACACGTCGGTGCAGTTCAGCACCGAGTCGCTGGAGGAGCCGTGGCAGGGCCCCGAGCTGGAGTCGCTGGCCGGCCCGTCGGCCAGGTAGCCGCTGCGCTCGGTGCGGTAGCCCCCCCCCCCTCCGGGGGCGCAAGAGGAGGGGGAGGCGGCGTGCCGGGGCCCTATGGTGCCGCGCTGGGCCGGGCAGGACGGGCGGTAGCCGAGGCACGGCCGGCGGGGGCCGTAGGCGTGCGCGGAGGTGCGGCAGGCCTCTCCGTCGGCGGGCCGCTGGTAGCCGCAGCCGGGGCCCAGGGGCCGGCCGGCCAGGAAGCGGAGCGTCTGCGCGTCGACAGGCGCGGCGCCACTATAGTGTCCGATGGAGGGGTAGGGCCCCGACGGGCCGGCGGGGTAGTCTGACCTCAGGGAGAAGGGCAGGGCGTGGCGGGGGAATGGGGGGCCGTGTGGTGTGTACTGCTGGGGGTGCAGGAAGCCGTGGCGCTGCCGGGGCGCGGCCTGGAGCCGGGCCCTCTGCGTTTGGCGCTCGGCCCCTGTGGGGGAGAGGGGCGGGGTCAGAGGGATGGGGTCAAAGGGGCGGGGTCAGAGGGGCAGGGTCAGAGGGGTGGGGGCAGAGAGGAGGAGGTACCAGGGCGCTTACCCATGATGTTGTGCATGCAGAGCGGACAGGTCCGGTGCTGCAGCAGCCAGGGGTCCACGCAGTCCTTGTGGAACTCGTGAGCGCAGGAGATGATGCGGACCTCCTGCAGGCGGACACACAGAGTCAGGATCCCGTTGGGGGTTTGTTTCACGGAAGTTGTGCCACTTGACTTTCAAATCAAAACCCGAGTGATGGGTACACACTAGGCATGCGCGATCCGCAACCGATTGAGAGAAATATTAATGTTAAAACCCATGTTATATATATACTGATCAATGTTTAAGAATCTGCCAACACAGTGAGACAAACCAGGTTCACCAGTTAATGTGTGGCAGCATAACCTGGAGACTCTGCACCTAAACAAACCTTGAGGCCCCCAACAAAACCATGAAAACGCTTTCCAAAACTGAAAAACATGCCACTCAGTCCCAAGAGATAAGACCCAGGGGAGGACAAATCTTGCGAGTGCACAACCACAGGGGGGGCACCCCAGATGGGGCACCCACTTAATTTATCACCATAAAGACCGTTAAACTCCAAGTATATAACTTAGTCAGAACACTCCAGCAGAGAATCCCTCGATCCTAAGCATAGTGTTCTCCGATCGTATTTTCTACAAGTCCCCTTGTTTACTCCGCTCATATATTATAACATATTATTGCAAATAAAGAAGTTCAAACTAAGTCAGATTCGGGAGTCACCCTTCAAAGAACACGGCACGATTTGGTCAGAAAGAACAAATCCCGAAGGTGAACGACGAGACCTGATTCTTTTTTTTATGTCTTAGTTCATTCTTCAGAGAAGTTTTGACAACAAAACTGGTGTTTTCGGTGATTGGTTTAACAAAGTGAAGGGTTGGTCATGTCAACGCAGCGTATTACTTCACAGAAATGTGCTGTTCCACAGCAGTATCACCGTCTGAAACCTTCTGGGGTTCAGACGGGCGTACCTCTGCCAAATGACCTAACAGACCATATGAATGAAAGAACTGAAGGAACGAATTAAACCAACGATTTATGAAAGTGAAGGGAACTGAAAGAACTGATTCTCGTAACTGATTCCCCGCCCTCTAAATGATGACACATCATACAGCTGAACCCGGTCCCAACCTCTGAGGGGGTCTTCATACCTGTCCGTCCTGGAAGTCCTCCAGGCAGATGGCGCACATAGGGCTGGAGTTGGAGCTGCTGCCGGACCCCCAGGCCCCGCGGAGGTGCTGGGACCCCGAGCACCCCTGGGTGCTGTAAGTCTTGGTCTCCAGGCGGCTGATGGCCCGCATGGTCTGCTGGTGGACTGAGTCCTACGTGCAGAAGAAGGATGGATGGGAATGGTTAGGGTTTTCCACAGCGCCCCCTGTTGGCGTTTGAGGAGGCTGAGGGACAGCCCCATGTTTGAGTTGGTCTCTTAAAAGGGGTAGTTTGGAATTTTGGACATAGAACCTCATAGAACATTTTCAAGTGAGCCAGTGTGATATTTATCATTGGAGAATAATGTTAGAAATAAAACCAACCTTCAATCGCATTAATCATCGCAGTTTGATGGACTTCTTTCTCAGCAGCAGCAGAATTTCACTTTGGTAACCTAGGTAACATCAGTCCGCCACTGCCGTAGCCTACTATCAGGAAGTATAACACTGTTGCTGAGACACTCAAAAGTCCATCAAAATGCAATACCATGCGAGGTTGGTTTTATTTCTAACATTATTCTATCAACACAGACATTTACATCTATAGTCTGGCGTTTAATTGATTTGCCTCGGGTGTACTGTGGAGTGGGTAAGACTGGTTTTAATGGCAGTTCAATTGCGACCGTTGACTTGCGCTAGCCTAGCACCAGCGAACTGTGCAACTAGAAGGACTGAATTAAATTGGTTGAAAATGTCTCCAATGATAAGTAGCACACTGGCTGACTTGGAAATGAGGTCCTTATGTCCAAAATTCCGAACTACCCCTTTGAAATACAGCAATGTGATGTGGTGTTTTGTGAGAATGACAGGGACGTTTGCTTGTGCTCTTAGCACTGATGTCTGGAGCTGCGGTGTAGCGTTCAGAAGGTCAAAGCATTCATAGAGTTTATAAAAGGTACCAAAAGGCTGAGGACTTGAAACCCGTCCTCTTCCTGCCCAAACAGGCCTGATCACACACTCACCCAGGTTCTGCTGGACTTGCACTTGTAGCGGAAAGTGAAGATCATCACTATGGCCAGAATAGCCAGCACTATGGTGAGCAGAATGACCATGTCGTAGTGGGCCTGGGTAGAACACAGGGACACCAGTAAGACTGGTTAGAGGATGACCAGGTCATAGTGGGTCTGAGTTAGACCAGTTAGAGGAGGTCCAGGTCATAGTGGGTCTGAGTTAGACCAGTTAGAGCAGGACCAGGTTATAGTAGGTCTGTGTTAGACCAGTTAGAGGAGGTCCAGTGTGTGTCTTAGTTAGATCCGTTAGAGGACCAGAGGAGATATTTCTGTGGTGCCCCACATTCAACTGAGAGGGTTCTTTTTAATGGTTTGTAATTAAGTATTTAATTCAATCAATCCTCATAATATGAGCAAGGTACGTGGTGAACGATGGAAGATTTTGCAGTATTATATATAGCAACATATATATAATCAAATAAATAATAACATTGAATACATCAGAAAGATCAGACCAGACCAATAAAATACAAATAATAGTCAAGGTGGGGAAAGTTGTGAAACATTCATAAACGGAACATTTCTCCAGCTCTGCTTGAGACTGAGTGTCGACTGAGTGTCAACTCACCAGATCCACACTCAGCCCAAGAGCTTAGTAGC
Organism: Enchelyopus cimbrius; assembly: GCA_027122795.1. Taxonomy (NCBI): domain Eukaryota; kingdom Metazoa; phylum Chordata; class Actinopteri; order Gadiformes; family Gaidropsaridae; genus Enchelyopus; species Enchelyopus cimbrius. The sequence continues at coordinate 8,648 of JAOPJJ010108964.1, forward strand.
TTAGCATAGTTAGCAGCAGGGCCGCCTACCGATTTGATGGGCTCAACCGGGATGTCAATGCGGACGTCGGCCTCCTCATTCCTGTTCACCAGCATCATGAGCTTCTCGGCATTCTCCGCCCTCACGATGACCACGGGGTGAGGCAGGAAGTCTTTCTCCTGCAGCTGTGATGGGAGCCGGGGGGATCCGTCCAGTGAGTGAATGAAGGAACGCCACACGGGACTGGAACACTCCCAATGGTCTACACTCTATCTCCATCCACACTCACACCCTCTCCATCAAACAGGTTACAAACTACACACGTTCCGTTCCCTTTTCTCAGTTCCTTCCTGTTCAGGAAGGAACCTTGAGAAGGAAGAGAGTGGGGGAACCCTTTCAGGGGAATGGGGGCCGTAACAGAGAGACAAGTGGCGGAGATAAACTGACGTCGTACAGCCTCACCTCAACGCTCATCTCAGCTGCGGCGTTGGCGTCGTCGGTGACGTCAAAGATGACGGCCTGCGCGCCTCGCTCCAGCGCCAGACGGGCCTGTGGAGAACAGACAGGGACAGAACATTGTTAGGGGATCTCAGGGTGGGAACCACCAGGCCTGCAGAACACAGGTCAGCCATGACGTCACCAAATGGCAGCCATGACATCACTTGATGGCAGCCATGACATCCCTAGATGGCAGCCATGACGTCACCAAATGGCAGCCATGACATCACGAGATGGCAGCCATGACATCTAGTGATGGGGACAAGACTGCATATGTCGAGTCCGAGTCGAGACTGAGTCAGAGGGTCAACACCGAGTCGAGACCAAGACCGTTGCTTTTAAATGTATCCGAGAGCCTCCACAATCAAGTGTAAATACTGTGACAACCCGCTCCCCACCAGGGGGATCCGTGGGCTAGTGGTGGATGGCGTATACCACCGCCACCCACTAGCCGGCGGTAGAGAGCACGACTTCCCTCACCGTAATCAGTGAGATGGGATACACCTGGCCGGAGGGAGGAAGAGACCTGGGGGCCATCTTAAAAGGAGGCCGAGGACTCACTCCAGGGCGGGCGTGAACGTCGAGCAGATGGGCAGGAACAACGAGGACGGAAGCAGACGGCGAACGTATCGACTTACTCGAGTCGAGCGACGGCAACTCCAGGTACAGGCCCCCTCTATACAGCGGGTTACGGCGGAGAGTCTTGCCCTGCTCTGCGAGGCGGTGCTCCGACTCACCCAGCACGCCGACACGGTAGATGATCTGATCCAGCAGCTGGAGAACTGGCAGGTAGCCCAGCAGCTGAGCGCCAGTCCCCGGACCACCCCTCGGCCTACTCGCCGAGACCGGCGGGGACCCACGACCTCGCCACAGACACCAAAAACTGCCGATTGGGCCCCAGGAGGACCGAGAGAGGAGGAGGTGCTACACCTGCGACCAGATCGGCCATATAGCCCGATACTGTCCCGGAGATTGGGATGTGTCGATGCCGTCGGCCTACGCGGACGGAGGGACGAGCCGTCGCTCGTCGCAACCCTTCTTCGTCCCAACCTGGCGGGGGGAAAAGAGTGGGGACCGATTGAGGTCGCCTGTGTGCACGGGGACACCCGTACTTACAGGACCTGCCATGTGGTCATCCGGACCCCCTACGGGGTGTTCAGGGCCCGGGCGGAGATTGTTCCCCACCTTCCGGTACCACGCCTGATCGGGAGGGATTGCCCGATATTCCAGAGGCTGTTGAATCCGGAGCGGGAAACGCGGCCCTCGCCGAGTGGAGAGGATGACTCGACCAGCCTACGGGGCCACGCGGGTTCCGGAGACCCAGAAGGAGTCAACAGCAGAAGACCAGAGCTCCGAGGGGAACGGACCCTCATCACCGGGTTCTCCGTTCCACACGGCTGGGGGGTCCGCCCGGTCCGGAGCGCAGGGGCCCTCCCCAAGCACCACGAATACCCTGACCGACCCACCCCACCCTGACAAACCTACCCTGACCGACCCACCCACCCACACTGCGGAGTGCCTCCGCAGTGTGGGCGCCGGCGAGGTTGTGGAGTTCGACGTCATCAAGGCCACCAAGGGGTCCGAGGCGGCCAACGTGACCGGACCAGGCGGCGCCAAGGTCAAGGGCAGCCGCTACGCGCCTGACAAGCGCGTTTTAGACGGCGGTTCTTCCTGCGCAGGCCCCGTCCCGAGGACCCTGACCAGCCCGACCAGGCGTCCGAAGGGGAAGGCCGTCCGGAGGGTGAGGGGCCGCGCCGGGCGCCAAGGCAACGCGGGCCTGCAGACCCAGGCAGGAGGGCGAGGTGGAGGATGCCGCTGTCGTGGAGCCCGGGGATGGAGACCTGCAGAGGCGTCGCCGCTTCCGCCCCCTTCCGAAGGCAATTCCATCCCCGCCCCCCTGCTGAGATCCAAGGGGAGCAGCAGTGGCCGGAAGAGGAGGAGACCCTCCAGGCAGAGGGCCAACCGCCGGAGACCCCCGAGATCTGCTTGGCGACGGGGAGCAGGCCGAGGGTCAAGGCCAGAGGCACCGGCGACAGTTTCGGCCACACCGGCCAGAGGGCGTCGACTCCCCCGTATCCAAAAACGGCACGGATGACTCCGCCTCCGAGTTCGGCACCCCTCTACCCCTCTACACGCTGAGCTGCAGCCCTCCAGGAACTCCACTTCAAGGTGGACCACGCCAACGCCGATGCCCTGTCACGCTAGGATGCATGCCTGGATTGGACCCCAGGCGACCAGGGGCTTCAGCAAAAGGGGAAGGAGTCTGACAACCCGCTCCCCACCAGGGGGATCCGTGGGCTAGTGGTGGACGGCGTATACCGCTGCCACCCACTAGCCGGCGGTAGAGAGCACGACTTCCACCGTAAACAGTGAGATGGGATACACCTGGCCAGAGGGAGGAAGAGACCTGGGGGCCATCTTAAATGGAGGCCGAGGACTCACTCAAGGGCGGGCGTGAAGGTCAAGTAGACGGGCAGGAACGACGAGGACGGAAGCAGGCGGCGAACGTATCGACTTACTTGAGTCTCTCAGAGACCATAGTAGATTGCCTGTCATTAGTGGGCTGTGCTCTGCATAGCACACTATGGACACCTCTAGTATAGAGGTTTCCATAGTGTGTCTATGCAGA
>JAOPJJ010109009.1:0-11734 GCA_027122795.1 Enchelyopus cimbrius
AGGGAGGGAGGGAGGGAGGGAGGGAGGGGAAGGCAGGGGAGAGAGACGAGGCAAGGAGAATGGTTGCTGTGAAGAGAGGAGAGAGGACAACACTAAGACAGGGAAGACAAGGCCAGTGAGAGGAGGAATGACGAGAGGAGAGAGTAGGCAAGGGGGGAGGAGAGAAGGATAAGAGAGAGGAAAGGACGGAAGAGAGGTGTGAAGGAAAATTGCTTCTTAGTAGTGTGATATTTGTCTAATATCTGTCTAAGATCAACCATGTCTGGTTGACATGACCTTAAAGTTCATCTTTGGGGGACAGACAGGGATATTGTGTGCCTCTTTGAGAGACTAAACATCCCTCGCTTACGAACCATCGCCTCATTCGGCTGAAGGCCTCCTTATCTGGACATCTGGTGAGGAGGACATAGGGACCTATCGTTGAGATTCCTCCTCAGAACGGTAGTGGCTGGCATCATGTGCGGGCGGCTCTCAAATTCCTGATCAAGTTTTTTGTTAATACTGTTAAACTCATAAGTCGTTAAAGTTCTCCATCTCTTTACTCCTATAGCTCATCATAAAAACGTCCCTAACAAGAGAGAGGGAAGGAGACGAGAGGAAAGGGGAGGAGAGCTTAATGTAGTTGAGGAGGGAGAGAATCACGAAGGCCCGGAAACGAAGCATGCAGGCGGAACTTGGGAGACACATCTCAACAAATCAAAAAAGCAAGTGTCTGGAAGTTGTTAACACGACTCGGTGGGGAAGATGGCAATTTAGATTTTTTTCTTCTGCTTTTCAAGGAGCGCCATTTGTCACGCTGGTTTTTAATAATTCAACATTAGTGGAGGGTTGGCTCGGTGGAGAGCACAGGAGGTGTCTAAGAGGTTTGGAGGAAACATTACAAGTTGTGGACCAGTGGAGGGAAGAGGGCTGAGTGGAGGAGGAGGGAAAGAGAGTGAGAGAGTGAGAGAGAGAGAGAGAGAGAGAGAGAGAGAGAGAGAGGGAAAGATAGTTGTGTTGCTAGGTGTGGCCCTCTGGAGAGCTTCAATAGGTGAATGGAATTCTTAATGAGAGGGGAAAAACAACCCGTGCGCCCGCGCACACACACACACACACACAGAGATACAAAGCTCAGAGACAATTTCCACTCAGGGAATAGTGTGGCACGCAATTTGTGTGTATCTAGAAGAATGACATCTCGCCTGCTGCGTAACCTTCAGCTTCCGCGTGCACACACACACACACACACACACACGTGCATGCATGAGCAGACATGCAAAACAGATGCGTGAGCGAGTTTGCATGCGGCCCTGACATTGATGGATGCACCCTCCGTTTCTCACAGGTGAGAAAGATGGAAAAACAAACAAGACTGTGTACATAAAGCACCTTAGGAGACAAAGACGTGTGGCTAAAGTCAAACAGGGTCGGGGAGCACAAAGAACCACACGGGATGAGAGAGTGGAATCGGACACCCTAGAACCAACAACTTCCACCCCCTGCACTGGCGGCGCCACCATTGGTCAACCTTCGGCCACCGTGCTGGCCACCTCTACGACCGGGCCATCATCTTTCGAGAAACCGAACGATACTTCTGCACCGTACAAACGCATTTCACTGCAACACATACAAACGTATTCCCAGCCTGGCCACCCCCTCCGCCTCCATCATGGTCCCAGCCTGCCCACCCCTATAAGAATATTCTGGCTCCCTAACTGCCCCCCAGCAGGCCTTCCATTTGATGGTTGGTGACGGGTCAAACATGGCTTCCCAAATCTCTCTTTATGTTGGACAGTCAGACCTCTGAGGCCATATTCACAAAGCATTTGATCTTACCGCTAGGAGTGCTCCTAACATGTGCTGAAACATTTTACGTAGGAGTTTTTTTTATCAAAAGCTATTCACAAAGCCGCTGAGACCTACTCTTACTAAGGATAAATCACTAAGAGTGACGCGTCGTTGCTATGGATTACGTCGATTCTCGGGGATTCTCAGGCGGTCTCGGTGAAGATGTTGCGGAGTTTCGTCCCACAAACGCGCTCACACCGAAAATAGTTATGGACAGTGCAGTTAGCAGAATACACGCATGATGACGTTTGTGCAGATCATGATAATGACGTTGCAAATAATACAAATTGATTAAAATTTAAATGAAATAAAACAGTTATTTTCAAAATTCAAATGGATGGTTTGGTTTATGTCACTGCTGACTGATGGTTGCGATATTCCTAAATCATCGGCATTGCAAAGTTGCATTTTTCCTGTTGCTAATATCGTAGTGTTGCCAAACATTTTATTTCCGGACTAATCGGGTTATTCTTTATATTATATTATTGGATCCCGCACTAATTCCACAAGTTTGATACCCTTACGATTTAGTCTATATCTCTTGATCAATTCACTTGATCTTCTACTGTTTCTAAAACATTTTGTCTCAAAGCCATTTTCCGATTCTTTGTGAATAGGTCATACTGACTTAAGAGTCCTCCCGAGGACTTTTAAGCTCTCCTAGACATATGTGCTACTTTTAGGACTAATATACGTTGTAAATTGCTCTTAGTGGAAAAAAAATTAGGAGTCCTAAATGTAAGACTGACACGCCCATTATGTTTAGGAGTTTCTCCTAAATTCGCCAGTTAGGAGCTACTTTTAGCCCCAAGATCCTTTGTGATACGGCCCCTGGTCCTTAATTTATCAATCAGCCCCCCCCCCCGTAAACGGTAATGAGATGAGGGGTGTAGGCCTACCTGTTTCATTTGGAACCCTACCCGGGATAATCCATCTATATTTGGCTTTGATGTGTACATCGATCCATACTGAAATATGAGCCTTTGAGATGTCTCTATTTCAGGCCATAGGAGTTTCAGTTGTTGCCAAAATGTAAACCAGAGGGATTATTTCTGGTTTACATGATTAAGTGGAACGTTCCCCTGCTCTGCTGGTTATCACGCTACTGCAGAAGCAGTTCGTCCAACCCTTGTGTCATTTAGCACAAGCTTTTCTCCAAAATCGAGTTATGGGGAATTTTTTGGGTTCATGTCATTAAAGAGCAGGTTGAGGTTAGGTCATCTCGTTGAAGGATGCCTGCAGGCTAGTCAGGCATCCTTCCCTGTGGAAATCGGGGTTCAAATTTGAACCCAAAACTGTTTGGGTTGGTCAATCAACACACCCTAACTAGAGAAATGTTTATGTTCAATCATCAGAAACAAAACCAACTCCCCAAGTAATTAAATTAGTTCTGAGATTGCCAAGTGGGAGAATTGCTGCCATAATTATCTTGAATGCAGCAGAAGTCGATGATCATGCATGCATCTGTAAAGACATTGGGCCACCCATGGTGGTTTGGAATTTGTGTGATGATGGCGCCTTCTAGTGTTCTGCGAAGGAAATGCACGATGATTTCAGATCATGCAAACTTAAGTTTTAATATATATTTGTCAATGCCATACCCTGTGTTATACAGATATGTGCTAGGCTAGGTCATGTGGGTGTTATTATTTAAAACTGGTTACTACTGACTGGTTAAGAGGTATAATTTGAATGGATTATTGCAGCCCATGAAAAGTATTTATTGTGTCATTTACTGTCATTGTGCATTCTGCTAGCCGATGAGTAATGCTTTGTGTGACATAGGTGAAATTCCTTTCACCATTTGCTTTCTTGGTGTGCCAAATTAACCTCTCCCCATAACAGTCATCACAAGAAAGTACTTTCCTTGACGCTCCCTTCGCAGTCCGTCAGTTAAACCCTGGTGCTTTTGCGCCCTCCTGTGGCGACACCATGTTATTACATGTGCATAGTGGCGTGAGAAGAGTCTAATTATAGTGCAGTCATACAGGATTTAACCCAGTAGGCCAGCCTTAGCTCCAGGCACATTGTTCACGGAACAACACCGTGTGCTATTCAAGGAAGATGTAGGCTGGATATATGTGTTTTGTGTATTCACAATTTTCCAATAAACTATATATCTTGGCTGTGGTATTTTGTTTTTGTTTTTTACGACGTGGGCCATTCCTTCCTCTTTAATAGTTTCATTGCAAAATGAGACCGTGCAGCAGAGCATAGCAGGTGACAAAGTGCACTAACTGTGGTTTAAGCTGATACCGAAAACCATCCTGAAAATCCTCGTCGTCCATTGAGTAACTCCTCATATGCAGACTGACGGCTTTTATGCGTAAAGTTGAATTGATCGCAATTTACCCCCCCACCCCCCAAAAAACACACACACCTAGACACACACATAGACACAGACTGATATACACACACACACACACACACACACGCCCACATACATACACCTCTCTCTCTCTCTCTCTCTCTCTCTCTCTCTCTCTCTCTCATGTAAAAGAGTAATCAGACAGCAAGCCAACTGGCAGAGAGACTATTGATACTCGCTCCAGCGTGGCCTCGACGCACACAGTAACGACATGCAGGCACGACAGAGCAGCAGCAGCAGCACCAGCAGCCGCAGCGGCGCCCTCCTGCACTAACCATCCTCCATCAGGAGACCATGATGGCAGGCCGGTGCGGAGCAGAGAGCACCGGACCGCAACACACCAAGAACCGACGGGACGCCTCCGAACAAACCGAAGACGTGGTGGATGAGGATGAAGATGTTTTGGATGAAGAGGGCGGTGCGGGGGAATACGTGGCGGCGCACACCACGGCTCTCCCGTGCTGGATGCGGCTCTACTTCTACGGCATGCACGGGGTGACCGTGGACGTCGTGCTGTCCGCGCTGCACGGGCTCTTTTTCGAGCGGGACCCGAAGCTCGTGGGCTTCTCCTCGCCCTACCTTTGCCTCGCGCACGCGCTGACCCACTTGCTGCTCGAGCAGCTCTACGCGCAGAGGAAACGCTTCCGGGATCGTCCATTGGTGTTCGCGCTCGCGCTGTACCCGTCCGCGTACATCGGCCTGCAGATCCTACTCGCGAGCGTCAACAACACGCGGACCGAGCGCGCGCTGTTTCCCGCGTCGCAGCTTGCCGCGCAGTACCTCGTGGCCCTCTACTTCTCGCTGGTGTTCCACAAGGGTATGCGCATGCTCCGGTTCTACCACCCCGCCCGGTCACGCGGGGGGCTCGCGACCCACGCGGAGCGCGAGTCCCCCGGGGGGGTCGCGACCCACGCGGAGAGCGAGACCCCCGTGGGTCTGCCGAAGGGACTCCCCGACCTGGCGCACTTCGTGTTCTACGGCATGCACGGCTTTCTGGACGAGGTGGTGTTCACTTCCGTGTTCAACGTCATGGAGCCGGGCGGCTCGTTCAGCGGACACACGTCCATCTGGTCGTTTCTGATGTACGGCAGCTGCAGCTTCGTGGTGGAGAAGCTGTACTTGCGCCTGCGCTACGAGTGGGGCTGGAACACGTGGCGCCGGCTGCCCCTCTACGTGTGCTTCATCTACGCGTGGGAGTTCTCGTGCGGTCTCGCGCTGCGGCAGTTCGGCGCGTGCTCGTGGGACTACTCGCACTACCCGTACAACGTCATGGGCCTGGTGACGCTCGTGTACATGCCGGGCTGGATGGGCCTGAGTCTGTACCAGGACGTCCTGTCCAACGCCCTGTTTAGAGTGCAGTGCGTGGGGGGGGATGGTGAGGATGATGAGGCGGAGGGTGGGAGGAAGGGTAAGGAGTTGGCAATCAATGGGAACATGGATCAAAGTAAGAAGGTATTATAATGAGTTTGAAGAGTAGTTTTAGTAGTGATGAAGAAGGTTCTCACAGGCACTGACATTTGCAAAGTAGGCATTTTATGTATTGTTATTTTAATGTTAAAAAAAATGTCATCATTAATATTAGCATTACAATTTAGATGTTCATTATTTATTATTGTCGATTGGTCTTTTCTAATATATATATGTTGTCATACTTTTCTGAAGGGATACAATTGTCATTGTGTTCTTGGTTGCGGTCTTGGTCGACACTTAATCTTTTGTTATAGTTGATTTGGTGCATTGCCTTGTTTTAGTTTCCTTACTTTAGTGTTCTTAAGGGGTGTGTGGTTACAAATTAAAAACCAGATGTACCCATTCTTGTAATTATGAACTGCCAGGCGGGAACATTCTCCCAGAATGTGTTTTATGTTTTACATCCATAAGACCTGCACTGCCATTCCTGCAATTCCCGTCTGTCTGACGGGAAATCCCATAATTTTACTAGTTTTATCAGGATTTGAATAGTGTGAACATGATTAACATTTGATACTACTTTAAACAAACCAACACCATTGTATGTCAATTGTAGGTTAACTCAAAGCACCTTATATCTGCATTAATACCATTCACTAGCACGCCTTGCAAATTGTTTATTGCTGTTGTTTATTGTTTATGTTCCAAATCTATATATTCTATGGAACATACTGGAAGACACACATACATATTCAGGATGAAAGTAAGAAAATTAGACCAATGTTTTGAAGATGCCTTCAAATGCCTTCTATCCTAAATTTCATGTTTTCATGTTTATCGAGTCCATAACCAACATGACCACGTGTGGTTTTCCTCTCCAAAGGATTAATATGCTACAAAAGTCCCTATTTTTACACTCATGTCTTCGTCAACCATGTCCTTGAGTTAATCATCTCGATCTATAATAGCTGAACAGACGAAAAAGCCCAGTCACATGCAGCAGGAGGAAGTCAAGTGTAACGAAGTGGATATGACCTGCAGCAATGGGTCTGAAATACTGAATACTGTGAATCATTCAATGAAACCAATATACCCCCCCTCCCATCTCTATGCTGGAGTGCCTTGCAATGATAACCAATGAAGCATCTGGACTGGAGAGACAACAGCCCTGTGTTTGCTCTGGGGCATCTGTTTAGCTAGTGCTGAAAATACCCTTTTATGATAGCTCAGGCCCTGCTATGTTGTTTTTGGACCTGTGGTTTGTTTTCTTGCGAGGAGGTTGTTTGATTAAAGTCCAAAAATCAAAAAAAAAATGTGTGTCATTGTCAGGTAATGATTAACGTCAATTATCTTTATTCATACATTGTTTTAACAAGGCGGCGTTTGAAATGGGGCCTTTCCAGGATATGTCAAGGCTATTGCTGTCATTAGAAAGCATTTATACTCAAGCATTAGCCAAGTGCTTATTTGTAGTTAACTTTTAACTGTGAAGGTTACACTTGACACGATTCGGCTAACTTCTGCATTGCAATAATAGCTGCTGACAGAGCGACTGATGGGCTACAGGAAAAACCTGATACGTACATGAAGTTGCATAGCAACAACAGTGTCACGCTGTTTGTACATTCAAAAGCTGCTGATACTGTGTACAAAACAAAAAAACACAATGCATTGCTGAGAGAAATCAGCTTAGATGACAGAAACCATGTTTATTATTTACATCATACTTAACTCTTTTATCAGTGAAAACACAAACAAACAAAAAAACTAAAAGGATTCAGGGGGCATGGTTTACCATTAGAGAGCAACTCGGGAACAGAGCATGATGTATATGTTAAAGAGAAACCCAACAGTGACGTCCAACCTGTAGAATAGCGATCCCTCTGTATAAAAACAGCTTTTTTCGGCTGACCCTTGAACAGTTTACACTCGCCATAAAAAGGCTCTCACAGAAAATCTGCCAGGTGCTATTATCTTTGAGTTACGCTGTCCTTTGTTATTAAATATTGAATCTACTTTACAGCTGTCTTGCGAATAATAATTCACATTGTCTTTCAGGTTTAGTGTTAGGTTAATATATAATTCTATATATCATTCTGATACTAGTTCTGATGCAGTATGTAAATGAGGAATTTGCCCATAAGATCATGAATCCATTAGGTTGAAATCACATTAGGAAAGAGAATGTGTGTGTTACATGTTTTGCACAACACACTGTGAATCATTGTAATCCCAACAATGTTTCAATGAAAGTCACTGTCATGAAAACCAATGTAAAAACTTGAAATGTATGTTTGTAGTCATCTGTTAAAAAGGTTGTTGAAATGTTCTATGTCACAGAGACTACTAGTGTATAGAGGCTACTACTACTACTATTGCATGTATCTATGTGTACACAGACAAACCTCCCCCTCCCTGGAATCACATGCACATACGCGTGTACACACACACACACACACACACACACACAAACAGGGGACGTGTTTAGTGGCTACGCACCAATGGGAATCTGTGGGCTCTAACTACCTCCATGAAGGCTCATTATCAGTCAACAGGAGAATACTTTATATAGGAAAGCCTTAATAACATTTATCCGTCAATAACAACAAAAAGTGTGAATAACAACTGCCAATATATGATGGTAGAAATAATCCCATGTATGTCAATGTGTATTAAATACATTTTAGATTAAATAATGACATGATAATAACATATATTATATATTTATAGTATTTGTTGTTATATTTCAAGTAGTTAAGAATTCAAATGAAGCAAACCGTAACAGTCTCAAAGGACTTATAAAGGGCCATATAGGTTGACACCCCCTATAAACTAAAGGCCGGTATTGTCCATGGTGATGGGGTGCTGGCGTTGAGCTAGCTGCTAGCCAACCGCGGTCTCCAGGCGTCCACCGCAGCACACTTAGACTGAGGGATTATGGGTGGATGAGGCATGGTGCACAAGAAATATCAAGCCAGCCGCAAAAACAAGTACCTATTGGCAGCAGGCTAGTAGGCTGGTGCTGGCTTACTGGTCGATTCGGTTGTAATGAGTGCTGAGGGACACTACAGGGGCCAAATTAGAGAGTGAAGAGGTAGGTTTTAAATGTGGATTCGAATTTGCCAGCAAACTCAGCCTCTCAGGTTACGGCTTGCAGTCTATTCCACAGCTAGAGCGCTCAAAGAGACACTGATTCAGTTTGCATGCTTAACAGGTTGATTGAATGTGATGAAAACACCCCATCATCAACAACCCTGCATCACGTATTGGAAAAAGAGATTTAAAATGTAGTAAAAAGAAAAAGGGTATAAGCACTGTTCAACAGTCCCTAAAATGATTGCTTCCGATGGAATATCTTTCCGGTTGTACAACATTGTCATTGTCAAACTGACACCAACAGAAAAAAATGAAAACTACAGGGGTAACATGCCCCATCATGTTTACAACCGACACACAATGCATTTTCGTTCACAGTTTCCGAGAAAGAAGTTAGGGGAAGTAACAGTTGTTATTCATAAAATCTCTATCAATGTGAGATCGACCAATTGCCCTCTGGGTGTGAAAGCTGTATGCTTATGAGTATAGTTATCATAATAAGCTTAGAAATGCCTCAAAATGTGCAATCTGTGATGAGCAATTAGTTTGAACACACTGTAATACAGTGGAGCATCATAACCAGTGCTTTGGGATTGCTAAATGCGATCCATGCTATCCAACACCACCTCTGTGTGTGTGTCTGTGTGCGTGTGTGTGTGCACAGCGTGTTTGTGCACACGCTTTTGTGCGTGTCTGTTTCTTCTTTTTGTTAACGCCTTAATTTTGCTCCAGCTCCAACCACAGACATTCCGATCCATAATTAATCCAAACCCATTCCATTGTGGTATTTAAACTTCCAAACGTGTCAACCCTGTCCCACATCAAAATGTAATAGCTGCATTCGGTACGCAGCACAAAATGACACCATGGCTTATTTATACTTCCAATAGAAAAGTCTGGTATTTGTTCCCTCAAATGTTTCTTCAATACACAAATACGTTGACTTCAAACTTAAAATTCATTTGTGCTGGAATGAAATGAAAGTTGATTATATTTACACCTTGCGATACATTATTAGTTTACCTTGTCTTTAATGAGCATGTAAATGTGGCACAATTGGTTTCTCTCTATAATTTATGTTTTCCATGGAATAGTTTGCAGCTCTCTATCTGATCCATCTGTCATTCTGTGTATTGTTGCTTGTGTGCATGAGTGTGTGTGTGTGTGTGTGTGCTCCTCTAGGCCTCGTTAACTCGGCCAAGGGGTGACAGGTAGGGTCCCCATCAAGGTCAGAGATTGTAGGCGGGGGGCGGATGACCCTCTATTGACCACCGTCAGGACATGAACTTGACAGTCGCGTGACGCCGACGCAGGCAAATAGCAAAGCTGAGGCCAATAAAATGTATTGATGGCGTGTTGGCGTGTCCACCTTCACCCTCTTTTCTTTTATTAGTGGACAGTCAAATCACATACAAATGGTGGCTAGATCCGCACGTCTTCCAGCTAAAGCAAATTGTTTACGGTTGGGTGTTTCATTGAGTGTCTCAGCGATTCCCCCATGAAGCTAGCAACCTTCAGACTGAGAAGCAGAAACTAAGTTTCCAACTATATAATCAGAATTCACCACTGAATCCAAGCTATGGATTTATAATGAACTCTAGACTTGTGTGTTTGTGTGAGTGTGTCTGTGTGTGTGTGAGTGCATGTCTGTGTGTGTGAGTGTGTGTGTCTATGTCTGTGTGTGTGTGTGCCCACAGGTTCAGTCTCAAACAGAGCAGTCCCCAGTAGGTCACAAAAGGTCTCAGGAGTTGGAAGAAATGTAATGAAGTGAGAGAAACTAAAGGTAAACAAAAAGACACAGTGGGGGTTGAGTACAGAACGTGTGCGGTTGTGTAGGCGGGAGAACGGATCACCGCGGAAAAAAACCTCAACGTACAAAGGACAGGCATATCGAAAACATTGCGCAAGGTCTCTCCCACTCTACCCAGATCTACAACAAAGCAGTGAATCATTACACCAGAACCAGGGCCAGGTTAACGGAACAAAGGAGTTGAGGCGAAGGCCATTCAATCCCTTTTGGATGGCACAGTCTGTCACTATAGTCATTGTCAGTCCGTCAGACCTAGCAGCAGGTCATCCCCCCCCCCGCCTCCCGATCCCCTTTGTCCCTCCAGAAGGCGCTGACTGTCTGCCGCCCTGGATGTAGGTCCCTGGTGTGGAGTTACCTTCTCAGTGCCACACCAAGGGAAACAAAGACGGGGTCTGCAGTAGAACAGCATGAGTCCTCTGCATATTGCTGGTGTATCCATGCTTAACATGGCTGAAAATAAAAGGCTAAATGCACAAAATGGAATGGATATGTATGATGACAAAGGGCAGTCAATGCAATCTTTTGTGATAACTTTGAGTTTAAAAAAGCACAATTCTATGAAGCATTGTGCTTCAACAAAATGAATTTTCTTCAACAAATTGACCATGGATCAATGTAACATGAATGTAACATGAATGTAACATGAAAAAACATAGTTTTTTTAATGTTTGCATCTGTGATTGTGTGCATATGTGATTTTTTTCACACGAGCCACAACTCGTATGATTCCAAATTCTATATATTGGTAGATGTTATATCTAAATGTTTATTTTCTTACACAATTCAATAAGTTTAGTTTAACATAATATTGTGCTACGTATCAAATACCCTTAACTCAACAGTACAACTGAGGAACATACACACAGCTGGTACAGTACAATCTTGCACAATGCAATCTCACAATCGTAATTTGATTCATCATCCAGTATGTTTCCATGTTCCACATCCATCATGATTAGCCTGGCCACCGCCCGCCTACATACTTCCACTTAATTTTCTTTTCCCTTCAGTAGTAGGTCTGGTTTTGCTGCATAGACTTCGATTTTCTTCGGCCAAATTTTGGCCGGTCCAATCAGCGAACAGAGGGAGTGGCTGAGAGCAATGACGTAGTCAGGAGAACATGGAGAAAGATGCGAGCAAAGCTATTCTGTTGTGGCAAGGCTGCCGAATATCGAGAAATGAAAGCCGGAGCAAGAACAAGCTTTGCTGAGTTTTGTTGGTGG
>JAOPJJ010109035.1:0-11725 GCA_027122795.1 Enchelyopus cimbrius
CCCCCCCCCCCCCCCCCCCCCCCCCCCCCCCCCCCCCCCCCCCCCCCCCCCCCCCCCCCCCCCCCCCCCCGGGTAGCAATATCACTAAGTGTGAGTGTGGCGCCCCCCGGTGGACAAACGTAATAAGTCGCTCCCGTCCTGCCTTGCGCCGTATCCGCCGACGCGCTGGTCCCCACGGCTTTCGAGCTAGGCTAGCTAACGCTAAGCATTTTAACCGGACATGTGGAGCCCATCCTGCCTTGAATAAACAACACAATAACCGGGTGGAAAGGGTAAACACCCTGAAAGTCGGGCCGTCATGGAGGCCGTGAACGCCTTTAACCAAGAGGTAGGCTGTGATCCTCTGACTATGCATGGAGCTTTCTAGCATGCACTAGCAGGCCCCGCACAATGAGTTGGTATGCTCTCCAACTGGCTCAGTAACCCTACACTGCATTGGGGCACCATTGGTGCACGTCTGCAACAATCGGATGCACATAAGTGGAAGCACTTGTGTGTTCAATGTGAACGACTTGATCGGACTGTTCACAGCACATCGGCGTTCTGACTTGGACCACGTTGAGTACAAAGTGGTCTGGAACCAGTTAGCCGCCTTTTGGCCGCCAGCGAGTGTGGATAGACTGGATCATAGTCGCTCACATGAGATACGGTTTCTCCTCCAAATACACGTAACGTGCAATGATCATGAGCCACACATGCCCAACACAAGAGGATGTATGGTCTTTGTGAATCGACCATGTCCTCCTATGGACGGGCAGTGGGCATTGCCGGGCAGTGACTAAATGACTACTGAGCAGCCAGTGCTTTGAGGCTTTCCGGGTACAATGTTTCCAACTTGGAGGCGCAAGTTCTGGGGATGATGTTATGAATGTTCTGAGTTCATCGTAGCCTTACGTGCGGCCACACCCACCCTATGCATCTGCGTGGTCTTCTGTGTGTGCACCTTCCTATGCAGCTGTATTTGTTATGGTTCCTTTAGGGCAATATCAATCATCAAGCAGCTGTATTCACATTCTGTGCTGACAGTCTACTTGCAGGAGACCGGTTTTACATGTTGACCACCCAGACCATGAGGAGAAGTTTCAAAACAAATATCTCGCATGCCGTGCAAATCAGACATATCTTCAGACCAATTGTTATAACTGATGTGGAACTCTCTATCAGAGTTGGATGAAGTTCTGTTTTCACAACCTTTTCCATACTATTCACTCTTTTCTTCATCCCACTTATTCTCCTGCTCTAGCTGTTCTCTCTGATGGACTCCAAGCCGCCCATCTCTCGGGCGAAGATGGTCTCCATCACCAAATCTGCCATAAAAGCCATGAAGGTAGGGAGGAACACGTAAACCCAGCCCACTAGACGTGTGTGTGTGCAGTCATCTCGCCCATCCTGTCGCAGTAGCGTTGTGAATGTCACAGGATTTTTTTGCCTCGTCGTGGTAATTAACATCTATATTTCTGTGTCTTCTCATCCTCAGCTGTACAAGCATGTGGTTCAGATTGTCGAAAAGTTTGTAAAAAAGGTGAGCGTTTCAAACCAATAACGAGAGCAGACCTCCTCTTTCAGAAACTCACAATGCACCAACGGACGACGAAAGCACTGGCCCTGACCTCTGATTGTGTGATCTCTGGTTCTCTCTCCAGTGCAAACCGGAGTACAAGGTCTCCGGCCTCTACGTGGTGGATTCCATCGTGAGGCAGTCCAGGCACCAGTTTGGAGCCGACAAGGACGTCTTTGGGCCCAGGTTCACCAAGAACATCAACGGAACGTTTGAGAACCTCTGCCTCTGCCCTATGGAGGACAGGGTATGAGTGTATTGTTTTAAAGAGGAACTATGCAACTTTTTTAGCTTAATTTTCCATAATTTCAAAGGTTGAGTCGTTGTGATGGTTCACTAACATTTTATGGGTCGATTGGTGTCCCCCTATCGCTTCTGGGCGGAAAAAGGGAAAATGCAAGTTTGCTTCTCCGGTTTGCGATGACACTGCTACTGCTTTACGATATTACCGCAGTACACCCCCCCAAACATGGAGCCGGCTAGCTATAAACAGCGAGTAGCGAGGGGACTGTTGTATTCATCATGTACCAGTCGATCAGGCTTCGTTGAAAATAAATGCTCATGGCTAGCGTCGAAGTGGGCGGGGGGGTGTTGTCAACCAGTTGTTACGAAAGTGTTGAAAAATATATATTCCAAAGTTGCAGGGGGAGCTGTGTAGGGAAAAATGCGGCGCAAACCCAGAAAACAGCGAAGGAATGTCCAAACTTGCATAGTGGACCTTTCATATTTAACCACGTCATGGGGACATCAATTCTACTTCTGCTCTTGAAATGGACCAGATGTTCAGTGGAGCAGTATGTAACAAATCCCTCATGTGCTTGGAGGTGGATCTCACCTGAGCCTGAGCTCACCAGAGCCTCATCTTGCTCCCTCTGTGCAGAGTAAGCTGGTGCGGGTTCTGAACCTGTGGCAGAAGAACGGGGTGTTCAAGATCGACGTGATCCAGCCCCTCCTGGCCAAGGCCACCGGGTCCAGCAGCGGGACCTCCAGTTTCCCCGACATGGAAGATCCAGGTGAGTAGCGGATGACCAACATCCAGGCGTATGGACTCTGGACGCGGTTCGTAGTATACTTATGTTTGTCTGTGATATTTTGGACACGCATGGAATTTAAACTGCAGGTTGAGTAGTTTTATCACTGGAACCGTGCAAGTGTTCATTCAGAAAAAGGTCAACGCTCACGGGTGTGAATAGAGAGGTTCAAACAGAGGTTCTCTTGTGATTGTTCTTCAGCTCCTCACCTATGAGTGGAACAATCCATCCGTGTGCCGTCGGGTTCCTCACGGCTGTGGATGCGTGTGTGTGCTTGCAGGGTCTCCCCCGTCCCCAGACAAAGAACCGGTGGTGCCCGTGGCGGAAAACTCCATTAAGCCGGCGGTTCCACAGCTGCCCAACTCTGAAGCCCTGGCTGCGGTGGCTCAACTCTTTCAGTCCTCAGAGGGTCAGCAGGTGCGTGCAGCTCTATCCTGAGTCAGGCTCATGTTTCAAAGCATGTGGTGTGTTATGGTGTCAGTAGCCTGGCCATTACCAGCCTTTGACTTTGATTCTCTCCGGTCATTCAGTCTGGGACACCGTCATTGGATTTTGATTTCTGTAATGGGCGGAGGCTTGTGTGAGGTTTAAAATCATTGGAGTTCTCTTAACCAATCAGCAACGTTTGGTAATGACATATGTTATGTGCCGGAGGTAGGACTATCCGCTTTCACAGTAGTAAACAAAACGCTACCTGTACTGAGATCGTAGCGGCAATGAAGACTCAAGATCATGGATGTCAATGACATGTGCCGATGTTGTAAAGTTATCCTGAAAGTAGAGGGTAAAATACGGCATTCCAAACTGTTATTTGAAAACAAGAACAGTGTTTCAAACACACTGTCACCTGTAGTTCACTTTCAACTGTTGAACTACAGTTGAAAGTGAAACTCAGCAGTCATTGCTCTCAACAGCACCCCCCGTTCGCTGATTGGGCCGCCAAGAATTGAGACTCTGGATCTCGAAAGCAGCGAGCGCTTTGCCAGACTATGTTATGGAGCAAAATCAAATTGGGCGGAAGTACGTAGCTGGTATCACCAGGCTACGCTGTCTGTAGGGGTGAGAGATATTGCTTCTGTTGTTATTTAGTGATGGTGATGCATGTTGGGCCTCCCTGCTCCTTGTTTCTCAGCTTCAGCAGATGCTGCAGAACTTTCAGCAGCAGCCTTTGAAGCCCCAGATGGAGGCTCACACACAGCTTGCACCCCCCCAACACCACCTCCAGGCCCAGACGCAACCCCACCTCCAGGCCCAGACGCAACCCCACCTCCAGGCCCAGACGCAACCCCACCTCCAGGCCCAGACAAAACCCCACCTCCCGGCCCACCTCCAGGCCCAGACACAACCCCAGCCCCAGGCCCACCTCCAGGCCCAGACACAACCCAACCTCCAGGCCCACCTCCAGGCCCAGACACAACCCCAGCTCCAGGCGCAGACACAACCCCAGCTCCAGACCCAGACACAACCCCAGCTCCAGGCCCAGACGCAACCCCACCTCCAGGCCCACCTCCAGGCCCAGACACAACCCCACCTCCAGGCCCATCTCAAGGCCCAGAACTTCGCCTCCGTTCCGGGCCTGGGTGTGCTGCATCCTCCCCTCTCCTCCCAGATGGCCCAGCAGAAGGCAGCCTTCGACAGGGTGGGTCTTATGTTCTGTTGCAACTGCAGCAGTGAACTTGTCTTCGCTAAGTCGCTAAGTCATAAACATTCTATAAACATTTTACTCTGTGCGTCTTAGAAATTACTGGACCGCTTCGACTATGACGACGAGCCGGAGGCTGCAGAAGAGACCAAAAGAGATGAGGTGTTGTCATCCCAGGCCTCGAGGTAAGGCTCCAGGCCCCTGCAGTGACACTAGGGTACATTCAGAGACACAAAACAAAAACATCATGTCCCTTTTTTTCCCAGTATCCAGCAGCCCGTAGCCTTTCACCAGAACGTGGAGCGCTTTTCCTCACAGATGATGGGCATCACACAAGATCCATCGCAGCAGGTAACCCAACCGGCTCCACTGCACACGCAGCATGCACCTGGTTCGACACATTGACACGTTATCGACCGCCCGTTATCCTCTCCCCAGAGCCAACTTCCCAATGGGCAGCTCCTGGGGTACGGCGTGCCACCAGGCCGGCCCTACCCAGGCACCATGCCTCCTCTAGGGCAGGCTCAGCCTGGTCCTGCCATGCCTGGCTCTGCTGGGGCTCAGGGATTCCCAGGGGCATATCCTTCCCATAATGCAGTGCAGCAGGTATCAAAGCCAAACCAACCACAACCTATTTTCACTCACATTTCTTAACACAATTATTTTACACCAGGAATTATTTGTGTGTCTAAAGAATTCATTTGTATCACATGACACACTTTTTTATGTTATGCACAGTGTTAGGATTTGTGTTCAGGCAGTGGTAAGCCTTATTCCAGTTGTCTGTCCTGATGGCAGGATATGGAGGTGGAGCTTCCGGGCTTCAGGGAAGGCCGGCACGGCCGCCGGTCCCACTCCGGGTCGAGGTAAGGACCCCGTTATCCTGTCACTATCGAGTCCACGGTGCCTTCACAGTGTTTCCCCCTCATTCAATTCAGTGCACCGCCACTGATGAGTTGTCCACTGCAAAATAACTAAATCAAATCAAATAATAATAATAATTATTATTATTTATTTATTTTAGTTCAAGGCACATTTGCACAATGATCTGGTCTCAGCAGATACCATGACTCTGTTGGTTGTTATGTCATATTTGGAAGCTCTATCTGTACATTTTCCCCCCAAAAAATCTCACCAGAAGTAACCATTTAAAGGGTTATTTAAAAAAAAAAAAGTCTTCCGGAGGGGCATGCCCCCGACCCCCTTAGCATTGCTAGGTTATCAACTCTCACCAGCACTGCTACAAAAAAATCACCCTCAGCCCGAACCCTCATCCTCATCTTCGTCCCCCTCCCCCTCTTTCAGGTCTCCCAAGAGGAGAAGCTCCCGCTCCAACTCCCGGACGCGGCGGAACCGGCCACGGCGCTCGCGCTCCAGGGACCGTCGCCACCACTCGCCCCGGCCCCGCTCTCAGGAGCGCCAGGACAGGGAGAAGGAGCGGGAGCGCCGGCAGAGGGGCCTCCCCCAGCCAGTCCCGGACACGCTTAGCGGTGAGCCCCCACCCCCCTCCGTCTCTGAACGGTCCGCAGGATATCCGGAGAACCCCAGGGTATCTGCAGGGTCTTAAAAAGTCTACAAATGTTTTAATTCCAATCATTTATTGACGTTACTTTTATTTAAAACATGCACAAACTTCTAGCCTGGACATTACCAGCCTTTGACTTCAATTCTCTACCGTCATTCAATCTGGGAAACAGTCATTGGATTTTGATTTCTGCAATGGGCGGAGGCTTGTGTGAGGTTTCACATAATTTGAGTTCCCTTAACCAATCAGCAACGTTTGGTAATGACATATGTTATGTGCCGGAGGTAGGAAGCCTCCGCTTTCACAGTAGTAAACAAATCGCTAGCTACCTGTTCTGAGATCGTAGTGGCAATGAAGATCATGGATGTTAACGACATGTGCCGATGTTGTAAAATTATCCTGAGAGTAGAGGGGAAAATACACCATTCCAAACTCTTATTTGAAAACAGTGTTTTCAAATACAATGTCAACTGTTAAACTACAGTTCAAAGTGAAACGCAGCGGGCAACTTCAACGTCATCGCTCTCAACAGCACCCCCGTCGCTGATTGGCCCGGCAAAAATTGAGACACTGGATCTCGAAAGAAGCGAGTGCTTTGCCAAACTACGTTACGGAGCAAAATCAAATTGGGTGGAAAGTACGTAGCTGGTATCACCAGGCTAATAAACTTCAGTCTCGCATTTAAATGTTTCGATTTTTGAGGACGCTATAACGTAACTACAATTTGTAGTTACGATGGCGTCCTCAAAAATCAAATAAAAAATGTTCATATACTTTGCAAGTAATTCCGGGCCTCCAATTTTCCTTCAAGTCTTTTGTACTTTTTTGCCATTATGGATGTGAAATGGTTCTTAAATTGTATTCATTATGGTCTGAAAAAGTCTTAAAAAGTCTTAAATTTGACTTGTTGAAACCTGCAGAGACCCTGGAACCCAGAGTCCTGTTGGTCCATCTGCTGTCTCTCTCTGTCAAGCAGGAAACATTTAGAATATTCCTATTTTAATCTGAAACACAGAACAGCAGCTGCATGTCTGCATAGGAGTCCCAGGTTGCAAGTCCATATTTTAGTGAATGAGTGAATGAAAAAGATGATGATTTATTGTCCTGATGAAATCATTATCGTTTAACGTTACCCTGCGTGAAGAGGAGTGAACAGAATATCTCAGTGCTCCGGCTGGCGTCAGATTACGGGATGTGGCGTGTCCTGTTTCCGTCCGCGGGCCTCAAAAGTAATCTTGTGTACCGGTCTCAAATTGAACGCCTGTCTGCTCTCTCCCTGCTCTCCCTCTCCGGTCTCCCTCCAGTGTGCAGCACCACTCTGTGGGTGGGCCAGCTGGACAAGAGGACTCAGCAGCAGGATGTGGCCTTTCTGCTGGAGGAGTTTGGACCCATCGACTCCATCAACGTAGGTCCCCCCCGCCCCGCCCATCTGGGTGTTCTGAGATGGAGACGAGCCTGACTTCATTAGCGCTGTGGAGTCAGGCCCCGGAGGGAGAAGGACAGGGAAACATTTTGAGACTAAACTAATTACACTCAAATAACAGCATTTAACTCTAGTGCACAGCATCGCCTTTTCATCCAAACTGGATAATGAGGGCGTCACCGCAGAAAAGACAGGAAAGGAATAGCAATTAAAAAGTAAAACGTAAAAGTAAACGCTGAAAGTAAATAAACAGCTGAGGTAGACGGCTTTCTCTCAGTCTCCCACCGTGTGGTGAGTAGCGGTGGATAATGCGCTGTCATCAAACCTGGCCCGTCTCATTCCGGCCTCTCCCCCCCCGCCTCCAGATGATCCCCCCACGCGGCTGCGCATACATCGTGATGGAGCAGCGGCAGGACGCCTACCGGGCCCTGCAGAAGCTGGGCCGGGGAAACCACAAGGTCAACCAGAAGGCCATCAAGGTACGCAGAACGCCGTTCCTCAGAATTGGCCGGCCGACGGAACGGTTAACTTATAATAACACATATTATTAAAGGCATAGTCCGGTATTTTACACTTTAAGCCTTATGTCCAGTTTTTTTACGATGAAATTGATTGGTTCGGGTGTTAATTTCGCCGAAAGGCTGTGTTTGGAGAAGTTTAGATTTTTTGCTAGCCCCAGTGTAGAGGCCAATTGGCACGAATCATCGGTCCCAAAGCAACATTAAACTTTCGTTTGCAAAGCTGTGAAACTCACCTAGTGGTCACTGGTGCTAGTTGATGTTGATGACAAAAACAATCAGAGCAAAGTATGCTTTCTAGCAGGCTGTACAAATGTTCGGTATAAGTCTTCAAACTGGCAAGCAGAAGTCTATACAGCGATGTGGTTCAGCTGAAAAAAATAGTTCTGCGATTGTCAAACTTCTGCTTGAAACCACCTGAACTGATCTATTTCATCGTAATCAAACTGGAAATAAGGCTTAAAGTGTCAAATACCGGACTATGCCTTTAAATAACACATGTAGGCTTAAGACACAGGAACTTACTGCTGTACTTCATTGACTCCATCTCGAGTTCAAAACTACTCTCAAAACTCACTTTTTCAAATCAGTCTTTAAACATTAACCACCCCCCCCCCATTAGCATTAGTTAGCTTTTTATTTAATTTATTTTAAGTCTTTCTTAGCTAATAAACTCTTTTTCTCTTTTTTAACTCTTTATTTCTTTTATTGTAAGCTGACCTTGGGTGCTTTGAAAGGTGCCATAAGTCCAATGTATTATTATTATGGGAAAAATATAATAATGATCTCATTATTGCCTGGTGGTGTTGGATGTGATGAGAGCTGTAAAGCCCTCACGCAGAACACCAGTGGCTATTTTTAACCCATGCCCGCGACGTTCATGTGAAGCACCGTCCAGAGTCACTGATCCAGCGTCTCCTCTGGGACAGATCGCATGGGCCCTGAACAAAGGCATCAAGCCGGATCTGAAGCAGTACTGGGACGTGGACCTGGGGGTCACGTACATCCCCTGGTCCAAGATCGGGGAGGAGCAGCTGGAGGAGGTCCAGGAGGGGGGAGTGCTGGACGTGGATACTCTGTCCCCTGGTGAGAGAGACGTCTGACTCTGAGCTGAGGAGGCCATGGTTTGAGGAGCGTTCCTTTGTCCTTGTTAAGATAAGATAAGACTTTATTCATCCCCCGTAGGAGAAATTTGGTTGTTAAAGAAGTCCAGCAGCATTGGAAAAACACAAGATAAAATACACTACAATAAAAAATACTAAGTATATACTAATAATAAGTACTAATGTAAAACAAAATAGATGCTAAACCACAAAATAAATGCTAAACTAAAAGCTAAATGCTAAAGTTCGAGACAAGACAGACGGAACAAACAACAACAGGGAAGACAAAAACGGACGCTATTAACACTTTACAAATACACTATCCAATATAAATATAAATTATAAAGTGTAAAGTGTATCAACTGTAATTATAAAGTGGCTAGGTACCAGGCAAACAAGAGAAACATTGTAAACATTGTAGTCTAAAGTGGCTGAGTGATCGATGATACATGCATAAACATCTAAATATACATCACTGATGTTCTTCCTCTGTTTGTGCTTGAAGAGTGGAAGGGTGCGACGAGCGCCCTGGACCACCAGGGAGAGCCGCCGCCACACAACGGCCGCTCCGAGCCCGCCCAGAGCAAGGAGGGGACGCCGGCTCACCACCCGCAGGTCTAGAGCCTGGTTTATACTACTCCGTAAAGTGCTGTACGCGGACACGTAGAGCCCTCTCTGTCCTCTCCGGGCGCATCCCATATTTTTTAACGGTCCGTCACTCCGTCGAGGGAAACGGAGACGGCAAGGGCTGTGATTGGTCCTCTAACAACGTCATTTCCGGAATTACTTTTCCGGTTTGACTACAACTGGCAAATTGCAGTACTTTGTAAATAGTTTGTTAGTTACATTTAAAACGTTTTTTTATCCCATTTGAATTACAATCTGCTGTATGGACGCATCAAGCGACTGTGAACGTCAACCTGTTTACTTTGCCGACAGAGAATTGCGAAGGCTCGAGGGGTCTCCGTGGTAACGGACACGGATTATGTATTACAGAGTGGAGAAGTATACCCTCGCCTTGAGATCCCACGAACACGTGCTAGCTCGTGTAGTTTCCCCTCAAGCGCCGGCACAGCACTGTAGAAATGGAGACCGGATTCTGGGGGTGGTGCAGAAGATCTCACCGGGCCTGGTGCTTAGCGGGGCTTGTTCAAATGTCCGCACTGGGGGTCATTGTGTGTTGACTTTGTTGCGTGTCCCCCTCCAGGGCCAGCTGCCAATGGCTGGCCCCGGGTCCCTGCAGCCCCCAGGCTTCCCCGGCCCCATGGGCATGCTCCCGCCCTCCTTCCCTCCCGGGGTGCCCCCGCCTCCCTTCATACGACCCGGCTTCAACCGCCTGCAGATGCCCACAGGTAGCCCCGCCTCTGGCCGTAGATTAGGGACGGCGAAAATGTAAAATGTTCTTGACCGGTCACCGAGCCTCATTAACCGGCTGTTATCGGTTAACCGCTCCGATTAAAATGTGCTATTTAAGATGACAGCCATTTCGAGCTGCGCCAGCCGGCTGCTATTTCACTGCTATGTCACTCTGCTTATCTATCTCCCCTTCTGCCTCACACACACACACACACACACACACACACACTCTGTCCCGGCCCCGCTCTTCCACTCACGCCACTTTGAAACATTGCCGCGGCTCATTTAAGAAAATGACTGCTCCAAAGAGACGCCACTTGTTTAGTTTTTGGGAGGAGACGGTAGTGCTAATAATAATAAAGCAAGATGATGATTATCATTAACTTATCTGTTACCATTGAATATCCAAATCCAAGCCCATTTTATGTGGAATATTGCCTGATGGACTGCAACATGATAAAACAGGCACCTTCAGAATGCGTAAAAGATGCACCGGCCAAGGCAGGTCTAACTCACTGAGTGTCTTCTAATAATTATACACAAAAAGATCTTGGAATGAGATGGCGAACTGTAGTCTTATAGCGTTTAATCTACTCTCCGTAATAATTTTGAGATAATTTTCTCCGCCACTCGCATGCGGGAATAAGACTTGAGGAGAAATTAAACAGTGGGCTAGAGACGTGGTGTCCGACCAACTTCAAGTAAGTCACCTCATCTCATCTTTAAGTGTGAAGTGAAACCAACACACACTCCACAGTTCACACGGACCCCAATTTCTTTGAACCGACAAGCAGCAAGATTGACCGGTTAACGTTGATACGGTCAATCAGCGGTTAAAAGGTAATCGGTTAACATCCCTACCGTAGATCCCGTCCGTGTCCCTGTTCAGTCTGTGCTCCGTCACACGGTGGAGCGCTTCTCACCCGCCTTGTCGTTGGCCGCTGTCAGGTTTCCCCCCCGGCGGCGGGATGCCTCTAGGGCCGCCGCCTGAGGACCCATCGCTGGACCCAGCCGGACTGGCCAATAGGAACGGGGAGGAGAGGCCGGACGGGCCACACCCCTTTAACCACCAGATGGGGCCCATAGGTCAGTGTGACATCAGGCTTCTGTAGAAACGTCTGATGAGTGAAGTGGAGGTTTGCTGTGTGAGAAGACCTTGGGGCAGTGGTGCATAGGTCATCTGAAAGAGAAAACGGTCATCGCATTGTTGTTGGTTCCACAATGCTGAAATACAGCGTTCATACATGTTTGTCCCTATTCTATCGATATGTATTTATCTGATGTTAAGACTACAATGTTAAGACTACTATTGATTTGATTTTAAGACTTAATTTTAAGACTACAAGTGAAACCTTTTCCCAGAGACCAGGGGATCAAAGAAGTCCTGGTGTGCAAACTAAAGGTTTTCCTCCTCCTCCCTCCAGGACCCCAGGGGGGTGGACCCCCAGGGACCCTCCCCCCCATCGGGGGGCTGCTGGGGGCACGGCCCGGCATCATGCCCCTCCAGCGGCCCCCGGGTCTCCCCCCGCCGCCCCACATGCAGCGGTTCCCTCCCCCCCACGGCCCGAG
>JAOPJJ010109048.1:0-11724 GCA_027122795.1 Enchelyopus cimbrius
CCAAATTATTTGACACATCAGCATTTAAAAATTATTTGAAAGTAACGCAATAGTTACTTTCCAAAGTAACTAGTTACGTTTAGAGATTGTAACTCAGTTACTACTTTAGTTACTTTCTTGGAGAAGTAACTAGTACTTAAACTAATTTTTAGAGTAACTTGCCCAACACTGGAGTTAACGCAGCACGTTAACGCCGATAACGGCCCACCACTAATATATGTATATATTTATATTTAATTTGTGGCTGTATTTATCCGTCCCTCATTATTTATGTATCTTATTAATTTCTCTAGTGGACAAAATGGCTTCTGGTGCTAAAATATCTTTAATGCTGAAAGACTCCCTGTTTATTTAATGCCAATTAACAATGAATTCAAGTGAGCTATTACTTGAAAATTAACTACGAAATGCTGTCTCGGACAAGCATCCTATCAACTAAGCAACACGATAGGAAACCAGATACTTTGCTCTAAGCCTGCGACTGCATTCTTGAGTCATTATTTGTTTGAGAATGGCGGTCCGTTAAGAAGATCGCTTGCGTGGTTCCAATGACTTTGTGGTTTAATTGTGTAAGTACGCAGGTGACCCTTTTTCATATGTTCTGGGAAATGGCCAACACTTCATGAGGCAAGGTTGAAATTGAATTTGGACTTGACGCTTCTATCAAACACCCTCCACGGAGAGTTGGGCAGCCGCTAAATCATCCATCGTAGGGCTCCTAACCCCCTCTAGTGGCGCTTACTTACTATTTCAATGAAATATTCCACAGCTATCTGGCGTTCGTTATTTATGTCCCCTCTAGGACCTCCCATGCTAATGTAATATTGGCATTAAGATTATTTTGGAAGAAAGCATCCACCAAACGGTGCGGTATTTACTTATAATCTTTCATGTGGAACAATACTTAAAAAACCACGGGGAAAACTCGGTGGTCTTATGGGTTGAACCAGACAACCTAATCCTAGGTTGTCTGAACAAATTAAGCAAGCTGAACAAAACCTGAACAAATTAAGGTTTTGCCCATCTCCAGCTGGCCATCCTTAAAATGAACCAGAATACAGGAAATCTACTAAATTCACAATTTTCTGGTGACTCTGCGGTGGTGGGAGGGGGGCCCCAAAAGGTATGAATCAAATTCTGTTTAGGGCCCCCAAAAGGCTTGGGCTGGCCCTGCTCTGAGTCAATGTAGAGAGAGAGGGCGGGACTTTCAGTAACAGATTTAGAGACAGAAAGAGGGCAGTACTTTCATTAACATGGGTTAAGGGGTGAAAGAGTGGACGGGACTACCAATAACATGCCAGGCCAGGACTAATTTAACATGGGCTGAGGGGCGAGAGAGTTATTGGATGGACTTCTTACAGAAGGTTATCCATTTCTGTTGCACATTGTGAATACTGCTTTGTCAAATCCTTTGTCATTTATTGTCATTGTCTATGTTGTTCATCATCTTTGTCATATTCTTCTCATTTTGGGTACTCTTATCCGGGAAACACAGCTCACAGGGGTTAGTGAGAGAATGGAGGTTGTGTTGCGTTTTACCGGGACAGCACTACAATTCATTAGCCTGGTGATACCAGCTACGTATTTCCGCCCAATTAGATTTTGCTCCGTATCGTAGGAAGAGAATGGAAGTCAAAGGCTGCTAATGGCCAGGCTAACAATTCATGACCTCTCAGCCTAATGAAGCGTAACCTCGTTGCAGGCTATGCTCACCAAGATATGGTGGGGTGCCATGACGACAGACACGGGCATCTCCAAGCTGGTGCTGTCTTTCTTCTGCCCACCCCTCATCTGGACCAACCTCATCAAGTTCAGGTGTGGCTGTGTTTGAGAATGTGTGTGTCTGTGTGTCTGTGTGTATATGTCTTCCAAATCAAATGTGTGTGTCTGTGTTTGTTTGTGTGTGTGTATGTGTGAGATTGTACCTGTATGTGTTAGATTATATGTGTTTGTTTTTGCATGTGTACATGTATGTGTGCGTGCGCATGTATGTGCGCGGGAGCTTGGTGGTACCGACTGAGCTCCTGGCTCTCCTGCGGTGGCTCAGTCTCCTGCTGTTTCCCCTCCCCAGCGAGGAGGAGACGGACAGCCGCAGCAGCGGGGAGCAGTTCACGGAGCTAGACACTGTGGACACAGAGAAAGCTCTGCTGCTCACTGAAGATGACGACCCCCTGTGAGCGCCCACCCTGTGACACTCATACATGTTTTTTACCTTGTTCCTTGTTGTTGTCATTGTTCTAAGAAGTTCAACCAAAGCTGACTTATACTAACTTGTATACGTGGTGACAAAAACATTCAAAAGAAAAGAGAAAGAAAAGACCGTCAACATGAAGATGTTCATTTTGGCAATTAATGGATAACATACAATATTAAAGGAATGTTCCGGTATTTTACACTTTAAGCCTTATTTCCAGTTTGTTTACGATGAAATAGATCAGTTCCAAACACGGCGAAAGGATGTGTTTGGAGAAGTTCAGCTTTTTTGCTAGCCCCACTGTAGAGGTAATTGAGCATGAATCATCGGTCCTAAAGCAACATTAAACGTTTGTTTGCAAAGCTGTGAAACTCACCGAGTGGTCACTGGTGTTCATTGATGTTCAACAAAAACAATCTGAGCAAAGTATGCTTTCCAGCAGGCTGTACGAGTCATTTTGTTGTAGCCAGGCCACCGGTCGGAACCGGAAAATAGATTGTTTACATCTGGTTTGTAGTAACGCTGTGGCTTTCTAACTGGCAAGCGGAAGTTTACACAGCGATGTTGTTCATCTCAAAAATAGTCACGTCAAACTTCTGCTGGAAAGCTTACTTTGCTTAGATTTTTTTGGTCGAACATCAATGAACACCAGTGACCACTCGGTGAGTTTCACAGCTTTGTAAACAAACATTTACAAAGTTGCTTTAAGACCGATGATGCATGCACTATTACCAGGGACGGATTAAACAGATATGGGCCCCTGTTCACAATATCAAAAAAGGCCCCCCCTCCCCCTGACCGTGACGTGCGCGTGTAGCCAGCGCGTCTCTCTTTGCTGTCGCTGTGCAGGCTGGTGCACAATTTCATACAATTAACATGTAGTACATTATGTCATATATTATAACTCAGGCCCACACAGAAATGAATTCCAGCATCTGTTTTGATTAAATAATTCAAAGTTGTTGTCATGGCAATGCTTGTTTTGAAAATATTAAAACAATGTCACAGTCACACACTACATTTTCTAAATTACACATACTCTTTATATATAAATGTATATATCTAGTAAAAAAAATAGAGTTTTTAATTATTTATTTATTTATTTTAATCCGTCCGTGACTATTACCTCTAAGGTGGGGCTAGCAAAAAACCTCAACTTCTCCAAACACACCCTTTCAGCGAAATGAACACCTGAACCGATCTATTTCATTGTAAACAAACTGGAAATAAGGCTTAAAGTGTAATATACCGGAATATTCCTTTAAAGCTATCGTAAGAGCTTGGGCGAGTCTACAGTTTTCCCTTAGGGTAATAGTTAAAACGTTGTTCCTTGTGTTCAGCCCCATAGACATGAATTCAATGTGTGTGTGTGTGTGTGCGTGCACGTCCCCCAGAGACTCTGCTCCCGGGGGAACAGAGGTCCAGGGCTACGCCAAGGTGTGGTGGCGCTTCTTCATGCGCCGCTGGCATCGCTTCTGGAGCGCGCCCGTCACAGTGTTCCTGGGCAACGTCCTCATGTACTTTGCCTTCCTGGGCCTGTTCAGCTACGTGCTGCTGCTGGACTTCCGGCCGCCACCACCCAAGGGCCCCGGGGGTCCTGAGATCATGCTCTACTTCTGGGTGTTCACCCTGGTGCTGGAGGAGCTCCGACAGGTGACCGTTCAGACCTTTTTTCAGATGTACATGTATGTTTCCTCAATAAACGTCAAATGGCGTGGCTCTCAGAGCTCTGGTACATTGAGTCCGTTTCTACCATAGAGTTAGCATGGGTATTCCCATTCACAGCCTGGAAACTATATCGCCCTTATTTTTGCCAGAGTTAGGGGACCAATCACAGAACGCGGGGGGGCAGCAAGACGATGACGACGACTATGTGATGTCTGGTATAAGTGATACGATTGGCTATGAATCGCGCGCAGAGCAGTATGGGAATAACCAGGCTAACATACAGACGCATTTGATATACATTCGTAGCACCCAATAAACGGCTCTAGGCATTCTTAAACCACGCCTCAAATACGAGAAAATGAACGCCTAGTTCCCAGACCCCCATCTCATTGTAATGTGGTGGCGTTAGCCAGGCTACCATGCAGTGCTAAATGTATAGAACTGTTATCAGCGTCGAGGGGATTCCATCGTTTGCCAAATTAGTACACCCTGTGTGTAGCTCTGTTTGATTTTGATCAATGAGTTTATTGATGAGATTTAATGATCTTGTTTACTATTAAATGACTCAAACGACAATCAACAGTATTGATTATTCGCAATTTGATTTCTGTTTGTCGGGATCCAGAGCTTCTTTACAGACGAGGAGATAAACATCTTCAAGAAGTTTAAGTTCTATGTGGAGGACAACTGGAACAAGTGTGACATGGTCGCCATCTCCCTCTTTGTTGTTTCGCTGTCTTGCAGGTAGGTGCAGTGTTCATACTTCCAGGTCCCTGTTAACAGAAACAAAAAGGTTAATGGAAGAATTGGATTTTTAAAAATATTTCCCTGGAATAGGTATTCCTGACAGGTGTAATAGTAGGGGTCCACACAGGTGGAGCTCATGACATTCATTATGGGCACTGGCATGCCTACAGACCCCTAATTCATAGTTTTTGCCTTTATCCATTACACCTTTGCGACAAAGGCCTCGACCAAAACAAAGTGAATAAACCGTTTATTAGGAAAACCAATAAAATACAGTTCCTAGAATCCTCCCTTGGTTGCTGTTTCAGGATGTCCTCAAACACGTACGAGGCAGGCAGGACCATTCTGGCGCTGGACTTCATGGTCTTCACCCTCAGACTCATCCACATCTTCGCCATCCATAAGCAGCTCGGTCCCAAGATCATCATCGTGGAACGAATGGTGACTTGAACGAACATGACATGCATGTGTTTAGCAGCAATTGTGAAGAGGGCAAAAGATAGAAAAAGATCAAAAGAAAATTATCAAATAACCAATAAATACAGATGAGGACAGAGGATCTCTCGGTACGCACAATACTGTGCAATACAATAAAGAACCACAGCCAAAAGTGAGTGGTACAAAACTCCATGCGCTGAGGCCACGTTTATACAGACCAGGGTATTTATAAAAAAATATATTTCCCCCCCCCCCCCGTTTTAAAAAATGAAATTGTGCGCACAACATGTTTTCAAAAAAGTTGTCATTCTACATTCCAACTACGCCAAACCTATGGGCGGCAGACAGTGTAAGGGGACGGATAAAGCCATGCGAGCTAATCAGAATCCTCAGAATCAACAACACTCAATATAGTATAGCAGTTGTATTTGCAAATGCAAACAGTCCAAAAGTGTTTGCACAAACGTAGAAATGAGTACCACCTTAACAGCATCCATGATAGCCAAACAAACTGTAAACACTGGGCGCTCACATGACGTTAAGCATTTTCTGGCACATAATGTGACGCTTGAGAACCTAAAACCCTGTTTCTCCCAGTTGACACAACAACACGTAACCGGCATTATCAGAAATCTCCACTTTGGCCGGAGTTTTTAGAAATAATAATTTTCTGTGATATAAACAGGGTATTCATGAAAATGAGAGCCCAAACCACATGGAAATATCTGCGTTTTCCCTTTGTGTAAACGGGGCATGAATCCGTATACCGATAGAACACAAGCAAAGTGGGGACACTTTGTGTACCGCCCCTACCTGCACATATTTGGACATGTGCAGGACTGTCCTGATTACAGCTCAGTGTGAAGGTTACAGACAGAGCTACACACAATACACAAAACACATGAAAGCAGCATCTCTCTCTCTCTCTGTCTTGTGTGCGTGTGTGTTTCTCCAGATAAAGGACGTGTTCTTCTTCCTCTTCTTCCTGAGCGTGTGGATGGTTGCATATGGTGTGGCCACCCAGGCCCTGCTGCACCCAAACGACCCGCGCATCGACTGGGTGTTCCGCAGGGCGCTGTACCGCCCCTACCTGCACATATTTGGACAGATCCCCTTGGAGGAGATAGATGGTGGGCACGGTCACTCAGTGGAAATTGATTTTTGAGGACTCCCTCAGGAAGGTGGTCCTTTGTAACAGCCCGTAGGATTGATCTCTGTTCATCCGCCCCATATATCCATAAAAATGGAAGGGATTGTTTTTGTATATCTCAAATGAAGAGGAAAGCTCCTGACTAATGTCATGTGATAATATTATAGCTTTATGTATCCGTTGAGCCTTTTCAAAGAGGCATCATTGTCGGACAAACATAGTCACTTATACCGCTAATAAAGGGTCTGCTACTTTAAAGGAATATTCCGGTATTTTACACTTTAAGCCTTAGTTCCAGTTTGTTTACGATGAAATACATTGGTTCAGGTGTTAATTTTGCCGAAATGCTGTGTTTGGAGAAGTTTCAAATTTTTTGCTAGCCCCACTGTAGAGGTAATAGTGCATGCATCATCGGTCCTAAAGCAATGTTAAATGTCTGTTTGCAAAGCTGTGAAACTCAGTGAGTGGTCACTCGTGTTCGTTGATGTTCGACAAAAAAAATCTGCGCAAAGTAAGCTTTCCAGCAGAAGTATTTTTAAGACGAACAGCATTGTTCTGTAAACTTCCGTTTGCCAGTTAGAAAGCCACAGTGTTACTACAAACCGGATGAAAACAATCTATTGTCCGGTTCCGGCCTGTGGCCTGGCTTCAACAAAATTACCTGATAGCCTCGCACTGCTCTAACTTTTTTTGTGACCACTCTGCGATTTTCACAGCTTTGCAAACAAACGTTTAATGTTGCTTTAGGACCGATGATGCATGCACTATTACCTTTACAGTGGGGCTAGCAAAAAAAGCATAACTTCTCCAAACACAGCATTTCGGCGAAATGAACACCTGAACCGATCTATTTCATCATAAACAAACTGGAAATAAGGTTTAAAGTGTAAAATACCAGAATGTTCCTTTAACACATGAGTGGACTCAACTAGTCGAGATCTACCACCCAGTGTGCTGGTTAGCAGACCCATCATTAGTATTAAGAGCGAGCTTGTCATACCATGGCGCCAATACTAAAGAGGGGTCTATTCATGCTGAGGCTAATCCTCCTGCTCCTATGTGCTTGGCATGGACAGCGGCGGCAATGCCCGAAATCAACTGCACCAACATCCCAGAGGAGATCATCATGGGCAGCCTCCCTCCATGCCCCAACATCTACGCCAACTGGCTGGTCATATTACTGCTGGTCATTTTCCTGTTGGTCACCAATGTGCTCCTGCTCAACCTCCTCATCGCCATGTTCAGGTCGGTCCGTGGGACCAAGCGTTTCAACGTAATGCTCAAAATGGACATCACAGCATGAGGGAGATGTCAAAGATACCAAAAAAGTGTTTTCTTTAGGTCTAGATTGAAACACAGAGAGACCCTGAGATTGTCCTGACCCGATAATGACCAAAATCATTAGTTTCATGGCCACAATTTATTCAACTTTAAAATGCATTCAATTGTAGAACAGTTTTTTCCATTTTTCAATAATGCAACTTTATGTAAATAATGTGCTGTGGACCTACCGACTGTCGACTACATGTGAACCCAACCATCACCCTGCCTCTTCTTCCACTTGCAGTTACACATTTCAGGTAGTGCAGGAACACACCGACATCTACTGGAAGTTCCAGAGGTACAACTTGATCGTGGAGTACCACAGCCGCCCCGCACTGGCGCCCCCGTTCATCATCATCAGCCACCTGTCCCAACTCCTCCTCAGCCTGGTCAAGAGGACCGAGCCAAAGCAAGAGATTCTGGGTGCGTGCATAAAGTCCCTAGTAGGGGTGTAAAGATGACCCGATGCGTATCAGTTTTCGTTTTTAACCTGTAAGATACGACTACATCGATACATTGTGAAGCCTTGTATCGATATAAACGTGGCATGAACCCAGGGCCGCCGCTCCCTATACGAAGAGTACGCAGAGCGCATAGGGCCCCAAGTTGTGTAGCATATCTCTCAATTCGGGCAAATTAGATGTTTTTAACTAATATATAAAAATAGTTCCCCCCGCTTCCCTGAAATGGTACAGCCTACAAAGTTCCTGTGACTCTCGTCTTTTCGCATTGGAGTTTCCTCTGTTAGCCTGGCCATTGACTTCAATTCTCTCCCGTCATTCAGTCTGGGACACCGTCATTAGATTTTGATTTCTGTAATGGGCGGAGGTTTGTGTGAGGTTTAAAATCATTTGAGTTCCTTTAACCAATCAGCAACGTTTGGTAATGACATATGTTATGTGCCAAAGGTAGGAAGCCTCCGCCTTCACAGTAGTAAACAACTCGCTAGCTACCTGTTCTGAGATCGTAGTGGCAATGAAGATTCAAGATCATGGATATTAACGACATGTGCCGATGTTGTAAAGTTATCCTGAGAGTAGAACACAGAATCTTGTTTCTGTGTTCTTGAACACTCATTTCAGAACATCGCTGGATACACATCTGCTGCATGTGCCATGCCCGTTTCAAATACGTTTTTAAATGAATCAGAGTATGATTCCAGTGCGGCGGAAATTACTTTTCACTAAGACCGATCCATAAACTGGTGTTTTGCGAAATTGCGGCAAACCTCCAAATGCATCACACGAAGAAGACAACTTAAATAAATAAATTTTATTCCGTTATTTCATTTCCTATTCTTGATCTGAGCAATAAATCGAAAGTACAAAACATTTACCGGTATCAGATTCATAAACGAATAAGGAAATAACTAACTCGATTTTGCAATCTAAATTGGATATGAAAAGAACGAATGATACACGGATTGAATCTGGCACTTATTTTTCGCTTTTTATTTTCGCTTTTTATTTTCGCTTTGTTTTTCACGCAGGGGGTGGGGGACTTAAACGACTATTTAAGACGTGCAGAATGCTTTCAATTATCGCTTGTTATCAACATGTACCTTTTCTTGAATCATATCATGACCATGTATCTAAAAACGAATCGTATCGTCTTTTACATGACAGATTCACACCCCTAGTCCCTAGCTCTCCCCCTGTTGGCTCAAGCCTACTTTGAACACTGTGTGTTTGGAGTGTGTTCAGAGAAATATCCACCGGGACACCACGTCTGCTATGCTTGGTCTCACAAGCAGTCAGCTAAGTGAGTGTGTGGCAGAGATGGGGGACTCTAGACTAGTGACTTGACTCGAGTCAGACTTAAAGTTGCCAGATTGAGGACTTGCTTGATCAACAGTGATAAAAGACTTGACATTGACTTGCTACCCATGACTTGAGACTTGACTTAGACTTGCATGAAATGACTGGACAAGTCTTTGCTGTACATGAAAGAGTGAGGCCTCTTTGAAGGAGTATTGGACATACTTGTTGAAGTTCATTTCTTGATGCACTATATTTTGCGACATATTGAAGCATTTGTTATATAAAAGTCCAAATAAAAGTCCAGCACTTTAAGACTGTTGTCTTCCAGCTTACCGGTATTATATTTTTCTGACTTAATCTATTACTTTCTTGACCTAAGCTATGACTTGACTTGACTCGACTCACACAAACACAAACATGACTCGGGACTCGAAGGTTAAGACTTGAGACTTGCTTGGCTTGAGACTTACCCATGTGTGACTTACTCCCATCTCTGGTGTGTGGTGTATGTATGTGTACATGTGTGTCTGCATGTGTGTCTACGTGTCTGTGTCTATGTGAGTATGTCTGTGTGTATTTGTGGTTACTTGTACGTGCGTGTGTGTGTGTGTGTGTGTGTTCAGAGAGGGAGCTGCCAGCGGGGTTGGACCAGAGGCTGATGACCTGGGAGACTGTTCAGAAGGAGAACTACCTGGCTCATCAGGAGCGCCGGCTCTTTGAGAGCAGTGAGGAGAGACTCAGAAGCACTTCCTCCAAGTAACCACCGTCATTACAATCACACAGCAGACGTTCTCCTAGAGTAGCTCCATATAGACAAAGATTATAGAGCGGACCAAGATAGATCACTGGCTGGAAAATACGTTGACAACATTGAAGTACGTTATGCGCACCATTTTAGTAAGCTCAGGGCCATCTAGTGGTCGATAAGAATATGGTGGAATTGCCCAGCGTGAAATTATATTTAATTGCGTGAAATTATATTTAGTTATCTTTAATCCTATGTGGCCTTATTGGCTTGAATTGGGGCTAGAATGTTGAGCGGGCTTAGTAAAATGGCATCCATTCAGGCTCAGGACATACTTCACCTCCATGATCCTCCGCTTTCACAGAAGTGATCTATCTTGCTCCACTCTATAATCTTTGCTATGGTGCTTGAATATGGCCAAACACCTGTAACGGGTTCAAGGTAGAGAGCGGTCAGAGACAATGTTTGTGCTGAACAAAACACTTTATTTCAAAGAAACAAACAAGACTAAATAATATTCGTAACTCATCCCAACGGGTACGCCTACTGCCGCTTGTTTCCGTCCTACAGTCCCTATGCTGCTGCAAGGTAGAGCAGACACATACATACACACTCCCTGATTGGGTCTGATTGAGAACAGGTGTCCCCCACCACACCCAATCAACACAGCAGAGCCCTTCCACACAAAGGCAGATTTTCTGCAATTTTCCGAGCTAATTCCCGCACCGAAGTTTGCTGATCAACAAACACATGTGTTCTAATGAGGCTGTGCACACTAAAAGACGAAATCCGCTGCGCCGAAAAAACATATCGGACCAGTCTGTTTTGAACGTGTCGAATTTTGCTTGCGGAAAAATGTGCCTGACCAATCAAAATAGGATTTAATTGTTCGACTATGACATAATAGACACAAATGCAGAGGTCAAATTTCACTGTACCTTGTATGTGTGAAAAATAAATTAAAGGCAAAAATGGGCGACAGACTTATTAACCTTGTCAGCTAGCACCCGGTTTTGTTCGATAAAAGTCAGCAAGATTATATCGACACAAAGTTGAAGGACAATATATGAGCCGGAATAGCTTGTGAACTACAGAGCAGTGGTAATGGTTCCCTAACAACGTGTAAACAAAGTGAATATTAGCCAATCCCCTGCAGAGGTAGTGTTCCTATTTGTTCCTATTAACAAACACGTCGATCACTATGAGATCTTCGTCACTTGACGACATCTTTACCACTGACACTCTCTCAAAAAAGAATTTCCGTGTGAATTTCGCATTCGCTTTTTTCCCCCGCATTTCCGCACCGCAATCCGAATCTGCCTTGGTGTGGAAGGGCCTTTAGTCTTCCAAACTTGTCTCCCCAGCTTCATCTGCAGGCCAAACGCCGTACTTCCACCCCATTACACCACAATGACCGCCTCCATTTTAGACTTGAAGCGCATTGAATGTTATCGTGTTTGCAGCAATGTTTTTATGATCAGTTTGATCATTTATAATACTTGTTGGAACACGTATCTGACGCGACACAGCACATCATGGTTTAAATGTTATATTTGAATTGAATTTGTATTTTAGAGTCCCCTTAATATGTATCGCCAAGAATAACTCCCATCATGCATTCAAGGCCTGTGGGGGGGGGGGGGGGGGGGGGGGGGGGGGGGGGGGGGGGGGGGGGGGGGGGGGGGGGGGGGGGGGGGGG
>JAOPJJ010109155.1:0-11689 GCA_027122795.1 Enchelyopus cimbrius
CGACCACTATGTCGACCTGAGACCGCAAGACCAAGACAATGAGACCAAGACAAGACCGAGGGATCCGAGACCAAGACCAAAGACGGTCGAGACTGTGACAAGACCGAGACCACACAAAAGTGGTCTCGAGACATACAACTCTAGTATACATATTTTGTTTAGATGCACTGTTATACCTTCATGGAAAATAAGTTTGCGCTCATTCAACACAGGAATTTATTCTACAAAGAAACACGAGGCAGCAGCTGGTATTAGCTTTGTACAAAGCAAAAAAAGATGTTTGGAGATGGGCTGGCCTAAAGGATGGGCTATTTGTTTGTTTTGTGATATTTATTTATATTTTCACTAAATTTGTTGACCAAAGTGTTCCCTCTCTCTCTCTCTCTCTCTCTCTCTCTCTCTTGCTCTCACACACACTTTTTGTCCTTTTTGCCTTCTCTCTGTCACTCTCTCTCGCACTTGCTCTCCATCGCTCTCTCTCCTCTCCCTCTCTCCTCTCCCACCATCTTCATCCTCTCTTGTCTTTCTCTCCCCTTATGTTGCCCCTGCCGCCTCAGAGCTATCGTCAGTGCTCTGGACACACATACACGCACACGCACACGCACACACACACACACACACGCACACATGCCCACACAGACACACACGCACATACATACATACATACAAATACATACACACACACACACATACTGACACACATGCAGATCTTGAAAGGTGCATCACCACTATGGAGAACAATGGCCGCCAGGATTGGCATCGCATGCGGTGACAGTCGCCCACAGAGTTTCCTTTTGTTGCGTGTCATTTGTAAACATAATGCGATGTAAATCTATCTCACACTGCTCTTGGGGGTGCTGAGCCTCCTTCAAAGGTATTCAGCGGTCTGAATGCAACACAGCAACTCCTATTTACAGCAAGCTACTGCATTGTGGAAGATGCTATATAGTTGCACACATATGGTTGTATGTGTTTGCGGTATGGATTTGTTTGTGTGTTTATATGCGGTTAATCCGTGCCCATGTATATCTGTACATGGTTGTGTGTCATTTCTTTACAGTACGTTGCCTGAGTTTTTTTGTATGTGTGTGTGTGTGTGTGTGTTTGTGCGTGTCTGTTCCACTTTCGCTAGCAACCGGAATGTTATCTTGTTTATTGTACGTTTTCTTATCCAATGAGCTGGACGTTATTTCCGTTGTGCTCCGCAGCACACAGAGAACCCGGACTGGGCACAAGCTGTGCCTGAACCAGGGTGGTGTTGAATGTTTATAGGCGACCGGGCATAATGCCATTCACTCCTGATGGCTGAAGAGCATTTTATGAATAATGAATTCAAGAGTTCCCTCCAAAAAAGCCTGGGTTGGACCTTTCGGAAATAAAAATCTCCCAAGAAAGAGTGAGAGACCGAGAAGCGGAAAAAAGAGAGCGATGGCTTACTTGGGCGGCGGGAACCCTGGGGGATGCGAAGGAAGGCCCGTAGCTTACCATCCATCATCCGCTACTCGACACTTTGTAGAATTAGCGCTCACGCCGTTGCTTCCCACGTTGAGACGCTGCGGCGTACCGGGAAAGGGGGGGAGGGTCTGGGAAGCCCGGCAGAGTGTGGGAGTGGGTCTCTCCATCTGCAGTGCGACACGCGGACAGCACGGTGCCCCAGGCCTGTCAAAATCTGGGGACCCACTCCCACACATTAGTCACCTCCCAGGCCTGTGGTACATACCACACGAAATGACCGTGTGTGTGTTTGTGTGTGTGTGTGTGCATGTGGTATGTGAGTGTGTGTACAATTTCAATGCATTGTTCTGTGTGTGTGCGTGTGTGTGCTTAGAGTGAAAGAAGGTGGAGAGCAAGGGAGAGAGAACGCTCCAGAGATTAGAGATTTATTGATTACCTTTCACAGCAAGCCTCTCTCTTTCTCTCTCTCTCTTTCTCTCTCTCTCTGTCTCTCTCTCTCTTTCTCTCTCTCTCTCTCTCTCTCTCTCTCTCTGTCTCTCTTTCTCTCTCTCGCTCTCTCTCTCTCTACCTTTCCCACCATTTTCTGCTTCTCCCGCCTTTCCCCAACCTTTTGTAGTCCCCTCTGCATCTCAGGAGTTATTTATAGTGGGTTGTGCAAGGTTGTGTTCATAGGCTTCCACTGCGCACCAGGGAATGCCAACCCGCCTCCGTTATGACATGGTCGTCAGTATTTACAGTATGCACAGCACCGCGCTAGCAGACAGGAAGCCTTACAGAGATGGATCAAATCAAAGGCCATGAAAAAATAGATAACATCTATATCCACTATAACCAACCCTGTTGTCATTATCATAACATAAACACTGCCAATATATTCCTCGCCATTGCTAGGATCACATCACAACCCCCATCATTATCATAATTAAGACTTTTGTAATTATCATATCATAACGTGTGCCAATATATCAACACTATTGTTATTAACACATCATAACCACCACCACTATAACCGACACGATGGTCATTTTCACATCGTCGTCTCCATAAAACTAACTAACACCATTGTACACCCATTTTATATTGTATTTAAGAATGTCCCTGGTGAATGTAAAGACTGAATAGGAGTGGAGAGTTAGAGTACATGGGGTCTGCCAATAAATAAAGACACATGGACACACTTTGTATTCCTTCTTGTTGTGACAGTTTTGAACAATACTTCTGATATCCTTCTACCTATTTACCTACCAGATTTAACAAATGTGCTGAGGATTCAAAAGTGCCACAGGCTGACGCTAGACTGTCATTGCTGGCCTAATTAATGAGCAGAAATGTCAAATCATGTCTGTTACACTCCAGTGAAACGCTACACTCATTGGAAACTTTGCGTTTCCAATGAAGCTCAAAGTTATATTTTAATTGCAGTCCGGGTTCACAGGTCGGGCTATAAAAGATGACTTTGAACAGGGCTGGACCTCATCCAAACTGTTGTCTCTTTTATTTGGCTGCAGGCCTCATATACACAAATCCGGTTAAAAATGTTTCCGTTTAGAAATGAGGGCTTTTATAACTTTTCACAAAAAGTATCTGCATTATTGTTTGGCTCTATATTTTAATTGAAAACAAGCCAAAAACAAACTTTCAAAGCAGTCTCAATCTTGGTGATCTAATGCTAAGCCTGGATAATGTCTCTAACACTGAAGGCTTCCCCATTCCAGGCATGTAAAAGAGTCTTGCTACAAGTTTTTCTTGCCTCAAAAGGATAAGGCTGCCTTTGCTTAAACTAAATTGATTTATGATTAGATATGGAGGCACACGCATGTGCGCGCACACACACCCACACACACACACACACACACATTAATACATGCATGTTTCTCACACATACACCCCCCCACATAAGCGCACACACACACACACTCATAAGCATAAGCACATGCATGTTCGCACACACACACTCATGAACTCACACATGTACACAATCTCATTAACAAACATGTTCAAATGTTTGCACACACACAAACACGCTCTCATGAACACATGCATGTATACCCACACACACACACACACACACACATACACACATTCTCAATAACACACACGTTCCCACAAATGTTCGCACACACACACACGCACACACACAATCAGACACCGGAGGATGCAGAGCAGGCATCGCCCCCCACCGGACACACACACACACACACACACATACACATTCTCATCAGCACACATACTGTATGTTCACACAAATGTTCTCACACACACGCTCACGCACATACACAATCGGACACTGGAGGATGCACTGCAGGCGTCTAAAATGAAACAGCAACAAAATGCTAACATGCTTTCCGCCTGCCCTGGTGGAAGGAAGTGGAACCAAGCTGGGATGAATGCAGTAGCAGAGGCTGCTGAGGGGCTGTCTTCCACTCACTGGAGCTCTGTCCAAATCAACAACGTAATAGCACTCTTGCTTGCACTGTTGCTCACAGCTGTGTACCGGCCAATTCAACACAGGAGCCCCTGTCCGGCAAGGCGTCGCCTCCGACTGACTTTAAAGTCGTGCGGCCTCCTGACAGATTCTCACTGAGGAAAGTAGGTCATCGGGAGGCTGAGCCCCGACCACTTCACACCGCTGGCTGACGGAGAAGCTGAGATGGGATGGGAGAAAGAATCGACAATCAGTGTGAGCCCGCTGCGAATTCAGACGGCGCAGGGAGGACGGCCGCCTCCAGGGCCCTTCATCCACAAGAGACAGTGCATGAACATCCCCGGGTCACACACACACAAAAACACTGATCGGTTAGTGTAACACTCGGATCACTTCTACAGGGTGGAACCCTCGACTTGCAAATATCCTCATCGTCTCATGAAACTTGAGTTCTGTCATTCATTATAATACTTATCGTCATATAACACAGACTAGAGAGTCAATGTAGATGTTTCCATCCAGATGGAAAGCATCAGCTAACAGGAGCTCAGAGGAACACATGAATAAGTTGGGCATTTTTCATTCAGTAAATCTTTGCATTTCGCCTCTGCCATGCAACCATGCTGAATTTGATTATGTTTGTCTCATGCCCTCACCATCGTAGAGGCTTCCTCAAGAACCCCAATCCGCACTCTGTAGTTACTCTGTAGTTACGGGCACACTTTCAAATCATCAATAAAATCCAAAGTCAATTTCAACATAGAAAAACACCTGAGAATTAAGAGATGTACTCATTATGTTTGTGTGCTGTTCTTTCTTTGCACCAGCCAATGCACGCAACTGTGGCCAGATTCTGAATGAGTTGAGATTCAGCACGATCCTTCAGTGTGTGTGTGTGTGTGTGTGTGTGTGTGTGTGTGTGTGTGTGCGTGTGTGTGCGTGTGTGTGTGTGATGGCGCGCTAGTTTGGAGAGGGTTTCTAGCATCATGTGCAGACAGAGATGGGACTGAGGGACTGTGGAGACTGATAGGTAGAGCTGCCAGCTCCACAGCTCGCTTCCCAGAATGCACCAGAGCACCTGAAAGGCCCAAGGCAGGTTCCAAACCCTGGTCCCCCCCCTCCTCCTGGTAATGAGGGGGAAATGGTACACTGCAACTGACTGACCCTGAGTGCTTCCTAAAGGATCGCATTGTGTTACAACTATTTGCTGAACTTGAGCAGATTATACATTTTTTAAATACTTTGATTTGTAAAGATAGTGAATTGGTTTGGTTATTTGGGTTTGTTGTAGGCAAGTCTATATCAATATGTACAATTTC
Source organism: Enchelyopus cimbrius (assembly GCA_027122795.1). Lineage (NCBI taxonomy): Eukaryota > Metazoa > Chordata > Actinopteri > Gadiformes > Gaidropsaridae > Enchelyopus > Enchelyopus cimbrius. Next base: position 5,200 of record JAOPJJ010109155.1, read on the forward strand.
ATATTGATAATGTATTTAGTGGCTTTGGATAAAAGCGTCTGCCCAGTGCCCTAAATGTAAATGTAAATCAGTCTGATATTTTGTGACTTGACGTATTATCCTAATAATCCAAGTCTTTCTTTGGTCTGTGTTTGAGTTACACAATTCTACTATTCCATTCTGCCTGGGCTATTGGACATTATCATCGTTTCTAATTCCCTTCTGTTTCTAATAGAACACAAGCCAGATGATTTTTATTTATGTTAATTGTTTTATTTGTTCTTAATCATTTATAAAATGTTGCTGTGCTCGGAATTCTGCATGAACTGGTACTGAACAAGCAGAGGACATAACATGACATAACATGTGAAATCACCTCTCGATTCTATATTTCATTATATTATATAACACACACACACACATATATATATATTATATATATTATTATATTATATTTGGATTTATGATGCTTCTGGATACAGTATAGCTCCAGAAATGGATGAACCATGATTGCTTCATATGGCAAGGTGCAGTATGGTAGTGATGGCATTAATTGCCAGCCTGGACTTCTCTCCGTGTATTTTAACCTGTCAAGTAGGCATGGGCCAAATGATTCTATTCCAGGAATACATTCTTTCAGTTCCCTTCACTTTGACAAATCGTTGGTTTGATTCGTTCCTTCAGTTCTTTCTTTCATATGGTCTGTTACGTCATTTGGCAGAGGTACGCTCGCAAATGGAGCCTTTTAGAACCCCAGAAGGTTTCAGACAGTGATGGTGCTCTGGAACAGCACATTTCTATGAAGTAATACGCCGCGTTGACAGGACCAAACCTTCACTTTTTTAAACCAATCACCGAAAACACCAGTTTTGTTGTCAAAACTTCTCTTAAGCATGAACTAAGACGTAAAAAAAAAAATCTGTTCTCTTATTTTGGGAATCAGTTCTCGTTGTTCACCTTCGGGATTCGTTCTTTCTGACCGAATCGGTCGTGAATCGCCCATGCCTACTGTCAAGTGAATCTTTACAACAGGTCGTCTGGGTTTGATGGACCATGCTTGCATGGAACATATTCGAATGATGAAACTCCCTGCAATATATCCTTGTCTTTTCATCTGCTGAGCAGCAAGCGACAACAACCCGCAACACAATATCCACGACAACAACACCAGTCGGTGTCAATATGCCAGCTCCTCCATTATTACCTATGGACTTGAAGCTCCTGAGTCCCATCCATCCTGAGGATTATTAAAGGAATTGCTGCAGGCGGGGTGGCAGGGACGAGCTGAGCGAAATTCTGCTAATGATGTCATTCATTTCAAATTTCATTTATTTTTTTATATGAAGTTTCATCGGAGCTCCAACTGATCCTGTGCCCTAGTTCCAAATGAAAGTTGTTTTTATAATTTTTGAAGAATGCAGACGAATGGTTAAAGATTTGCATAATTGGGGGATATTATTTGTGAGTAGGCCAAAAACCCTGTTCAAAGTGTAAGGTCAGTAAATACTTAATGCAAATCTGTATTATATGGTGCATGTGTCTGCTATAATATAAAACCTTATCAATATGAGATTTTTTTATTTATAATTTAATACAGGAATTTGGGAACTTGGGATATTTTTAAATGTGCATACATAGGAAATGTTTCACCAGGGAGTTTGAATTTAGGAGTAAAATATTTAGTAATGGATGGGATTCAACATATCAAATTCCTGTGATATACCACTCTTCAAAATCGTCAACTTCTGAGACAACCCTTCAATCTCCTTGGATATTTTCCACCATCCTTGCCATTTAGATAGATAGATCATTTATTTGAAACTTTTTCTCAGTGAGTGAGACACATGGTCCCCATCAACAACAACAGAAAAAATAAATAAATAAAAATAAGAACCATGACAGACCCCAAGTTCACATTCCCCACAGAATACAAGGACACGTATAAGGACATTAGACTGTAGACAGGCATGACATCAACACACACTCCCCTGGCTACAGATCACAAAGTGCATAGTGGCCAGTATTGCACATTCTACCAGATAATAAGTACAACTGGTAAAAAAAAGTGATTCAGTTCAGTTATCACCTGCATATGTCCTAGCTCCTATGGACTGCCAAGGCACATCCTGTTCTCTAACACTTCCTTTCACGCCTTTTTTAAAATATTTTTCTCTCGCTCTCTCTTTCTCTCCCTTTTTTCCTGTATTTTAACTCAGAGCGAATGATTGGCATAGGGAACACACTGGCTCTGTGGTCATTGTTGAACCTGGAAGAGGGATTCTGTCATGCGTTTTTTCCATTTGACAGTTGTCCCATTTAGTCAAAATCTTGGTTGGCATGCGTGCAGTCCCCAGATCACTCAACAATAGAACGACCGTTTACTGGAATGTTATGCTGCACTAGACTCAGGCTCATAGCCTCAAAGAGATCCCCCTGTCTCTCAGGTCTTTCACATCCTTGTTGAAGTGCCTTGTAAATATAATAGCGGTATGGCTGAGGTAAAGCAAGATCTTCTTAGGTTCACCATCGATTCCTGGGCTGAAGAGAAGCCTACCTTATACAGCTGTATTTGGGTCAGGAACAACGGCACCAGATCATCTTCAGAACAGCTTTGAGCTGCAGTGGTCACCACATATGCTATCGGGTGGACGGTGATCTGACCAATTCATTGCCATTTGAATAGTTTCCTCGTTAGTGGGCCGATGCGCAAAGCAGAGGGCAGAGGAGTAGGCCTGGCCGTAGCACAGGCCTGTTCTAAACCACGTACAAAACTTTTGTAAGAAACCAATCCGTTTGAAAATCAGTTGATTAATTATTCAATTTTTTTAGAACATAACATAATTATTCATAAGTATGCAGTGTCATAACCACATCTCTGACATTTATAACAAATCAAACCGTTTGAAAATCGTTTTAAAATTGAGCTTAAAATTATGGTTATTTCAAAACCACAACCAACACAATGTTATGGGTGAGCAGCTGACTGAAAGATGGGTGTGATGTGATGACATTATAGACTCCGCCATAAGACATTAGTGTTCTATATATATATCTATGGACAGCTCAGCCTTTAGCCGTTAGTCGCCGTTAGCTGACAGAGCCGCTAAAGACTGCTAGCTGCTAAGCCAACGGCGGCTAAAGGCCGATAACTGATTCATTTGAATTTACTCTGTGAGACATCAATGCAACTGCGTGTTTAACTTACCCAATTTACCTGTGTCTGTGTCTCTGAAGGTAGCCTTAATCACACACACACACACACACATTCACAGTAACACACAATGGCTTCTCTCTTTGTTGGGATCCTTACAGACAGATTATCCTGCCCATAGATAGCCCGCCTGCCCTCCTGGTAAACGCACCATTTCGGCCCACCCAAATGTCCACTGGAAATGTTCTAGTTATTTATACAATGGTCCTTACGGTAACATGGAATGAGAAATAATATGCGACAACAACGCTGAACAATTAACGCAGGGATTTCTGCTAAGCGCTGTAAATAATTATATAGCGGATATAATTGAGCTAGCAGTTGACCCGTCACGTCTCTTTTGTTCCAGGAAGATCACAGGGCTTAAGTGTGATGTTTTTTTTACTAGAGCCAAATGGAATTTAAAATCAATGTTTTTTATCCGTCTCTTTTGTTCTGCTCCCCCACCTCTACAAATAGGCTTCATGTTGTTTGTTTGGGTCGGATTCCACAGTAAAACAAATGTATACGGGATGGCCGTGTTCGCATTTCGTAATGTACGCTGGTGGCGACATGCCCCCTGCTGACAAACCAACAGCGGATTCTATAGTTTAACTAAACCGCTGGCCATCAAAAAAGGTTTGAGCAGGAAAAACTAAATACAAACCAAATGAATAAACAAACTAGCAAAGCTGTCAGGATTGTGTCACGCTGCATCTGTTGAGGTCAGAGGTCATCAGAGAGGGCGCAGGCTCTGGATTTGAAAGATATCCTAAGTGGTTTTGTTTGATTACTGTTCAGTACTATAAAGCAGTATGCACAATGAAGCCCTATAGCACTGAGTGTTGAATTAATGTGACATGCTAATTATTGACCTGCCGTTGATAGCCAGTGTGAGCGTTCTGTCAGCTGCTTGATCCTGTTCACCGCCCAGGTGGGCGTTAAACACGCGGTGTGAGTGAGGTGTCATACCCCTCCATATACGTGTACACTGTGTCAAGCTCTTAGGTTGCCTTGAAAAGTGCTGTAAGAGTGCACTTCATTATTATTACCCCACAAAACATTTAAGCTCTGATGCTCTGGTAACCAGGCAATTTAATCTCAGGCACACCACAATGCATTTGTGCATAGGGCACCCAAATGGCTAGCGCCGGCACTGGACATTGTCATAGATTGATAGACTTCAATAAACATTCGACATTCGGCACGTTTTTACCCAATGCTGCACACTGTGCCAGCTCCACTGTTGCGCTGAGGAAATCTTTTGTTACATCTTCCATTTTCCCCTCTTCCCTGTCCAAAGAAATATCTAAATATAGATCAAGTTGAGCAGTGCTTTGGCATTATTTGACAAGAGAACATTCCATGAACCCAGCCTATTGTGATTGTAATGTTATTTTATATTTTTAGAGAGCCCTAGGCATAGAACTCTAGTGTGTTATCATAATATATCTGAAATGGGTTCCAAAACCTACAAATGCAATGAAAAGAGGGCCTGGATACACTTTGAATGTTTACAGAAGTATAAAACATGTATTCACTGTATGTAAAAGGCAGAGGTGGGAAGTAAGAAAGTACAAATACGTCGTAGTGTTTTAAGGTTTTTTTTCTTTGCGTAAATATATATTTTTACTTAAAATTGTACTGATTTGGACTGTATTTTTGGTTAAATGTGTTGTGTCTTGTGCCAACCTAAAAAAAAGATTTTGGCCCTGTAGAGATGAAGGAATTTCTAACAAAGGAGTTCAAGGATTAATTAGACCTGAAGTGTGTTCTCGTTTTGATCATAATGTTTTCTGAGCTGACTTTGAAATCTGATTAGGGCATTGGAACATAGTTAATATTCATTATCTAAGTATATAGTTTATTTAATTTCAAGCTAAAATGTCCGAACAGGTTTTGATGACATGTGGGTCAGTTAGCTTTGCACAGAAACAGCCAATAAAAGACACATGGCAAATTTATGCTTTTAGACCTGGAGTTCGTTTTGGAGCCTGCACTTTTACTTGAAAAAGTGTCTGTGAATCTGTCATATCTTGTGCATTTTAGGACAGCTATAACAACAAATTACATATATTACGCATGTATTAAAGGAGTATTCCGGTATTTTACACTTTAAGCCTTATTTCCAGTTTGTTTATAATGAAATGGATCGATTCAGGTGTTCATTTCGCCGAAATGCTGTGTTTGTAGAAGTTTAGCTTTTTTGTAGCCCCACTGTAGATGTACTGTGGAGGTAATAGGACCAATCGTCATCAACACAGCATTTCGGCTGTGTTCTTAAAGTGTAAAATACCAGAATACTCCTTTAAGATATAATATCTACAACATTATAGTTTTAATATTACATACCTTTTTTTGAATGTGTCTTATTACAGTAATCTGTTTGTGATCAAAGAAAGTGTTAACAATGTACATTGATAATATAATACCATTTCAATTCCAAACAATGAAAATAGTTGGCAATAAAAAAGATTATCGGCTGACTTGGTGGAGAAAATCTCCCCACATACTGCAGTTATTTCCTCCTCCCTCGTCTGATCAAACCATTACTCGGCTGCCATCATCTCTCTTGATTTTCTCCAGCGCCTCATTTTAGCGCTGGCCAATCTTCATTATGGGAAAACACTTCAGGGCCTTATATACGTCTGTGGAGTAACACTTGATGGTCCTTTATTTCCAAGTCATCAACTGTTGGCGTCTTATGGCAGGGAGTTAAAGCAAGCCTTGTCTTCCTGGCAGCCAGGACCAAACAATGCCTCGCAGCATTGTTGATCTAGGCCCTGGCCTACTTCCTGCTCATTAAAAAGAATGCCGTGCAGCTGGGAAAACAATAATCACAATAATCACGTCTTTAACCATGTAAATCATATCATCGCCAGGAGTATTATGGAGTGACTATGTGTGGTTGTGTGTGTGCATGTGTGTGTGTGTGTGTGTCTGCAAGTGCACATGCATGTGTGTGAGTGGACCCACACACGCCCACATCCAAATCAAACAGTTGAACCCACATCCAAACAAACATCTGCATAATGTATGTGCGTCTGCATTGAAGTGTGTTTATGTGTATATTATTATGCATTTGTTTACTTTATGCTTGAGCTGCATCTGAGAACTATACAGTTGGGTGTTGTTGTCCTTCCTAATGTGGTTTATTTTTGTTTCTCTCCCCATCTGTCTACACCTCCCTCTCTCTTCACTCTCTTTCTTTACACTTCTCTCGCTCTTTTCCTCTACTCCTCTGTGTCTCTCTCCCTCTCTCTCTCTCTCTCTCTCTCTCTCTCTCTCTCTCTCTCTCTCTCTCTCTCTCTCTCTCTCTCT
>JAOPJJ010109211.1:0-7500 GCA_027122795.1 Enchelyopus cimbrius
TCAGGGCTTGTCCTTCCTGGGGTCTTATCTCCTGGACCATCTGGCCTTTTTTTGAGTTAAGGAAGGTGTTTTTATGGGCAACGCTGATTACTCATTCATGGATGTGTTCTGAGAGAGAACCCAGTTACTCTGTGTTCTCAGGAGGTAAGGGGACGCTGCCTGGATGGTCCTCGTCCTGCAGTGCAGGTAATCTAAAGAGCGGTAAGGGAGAACACATTCTCCTCAACACATGTCCTCCTCCTGTCTCCCGTCACCAAGTGTTTCCTCAGCAGAGGCCTTTCAGCCTGACCCACGACTGGGTTCAGCCTCTCATGTCAGGATGGCGTACCTCCTGTCCCCCAGACACTCCCGGCTGCCTGGACGGGTGTGGATGCCGGGGAGGGCCTGCGGGGGCAGCACAGAGAAGCAAGTAGCTGGGAGAAGTTCTGCGTGCTGATGTCAAATATTTTTGGTGTAACACAGTGTTTCCCCTAGATTTCTTAACCTAGCAACGCTAGTAATTTTTTTTCAAATAACCCTTTAAATGGTTACTTCTGTTGAGATTTTTGGGGGGACAAATGTACAGATTGAGCTTCCAAATATGACTTAACAACCAACAAAGTCAATGTATCTGCTGAGACCAGATCATTGTGCAAATATGCCTTGAACTTTTTGGCTATTTCTTTTTTTTTGCCATGGCACTGACAATTCAGCGGCGACGTTGCGCCACTGCTGAATGCATATGGGGAAACACTGCGTAACCTTTTTGGTGAGAAAGTGCCGTCCCCTCGCGCGCTGAACTTTTATCCGTTGAGATATCCAGCATCATGCCCCCTCCTCCGGGCGAGCAGGACCCCACTGTGCCAGCTAGCATCAGCGCTCTGCTATCGCTAACACTGCTATCAGGCCTTAAATGCCCGGACTATCGCGTGGAGCGAGGGATGGGCGACCACCACCCACTGCACACAGAACATATCAGTCTGCCATCTCCTGACCTTCACATTACAAAGGGTCTTTGTAGACGCATGGCTCTGAGCCGTCATGAACCTCATCATCACCGCCATCATCCAATCATGAGGACGTGGACATCTCCGTCCAGTCGGCCACTGCACAAACTGACTACACACCCCTACAGTATATGCATGCACACACACCAACACACACCAAGATGCGCCTACACACACAGCCATTTAGGAGTGTGTGTGTGAGCAGCCGTCCGTCTGGGTGCTGTCTCCACTACAGAAGCAGCCAGTGTGTGTCGGTCCGTCCCAGGGTGACGCTCCCTATCCTGTGTTCATCAGCGGGAGGGCGGGACCCCCCAGTCCCCCAGGCCCCGCTGTCCTCCACAGCTTTGTGTTGCTGCGTTCTTCTTGTTGTTGTTGTGTATGATTAGATCTGTGTGTGTTGTGGGGAAACCTGGATGAGGCTGGCTCCTCTCCAAATCACTCAGAGCACAAAACAGGCTGCTGGTCCGCCCAGCACTGCAGGCTCTGTGTGTGTGTGTGTGTGATCGCTCACACCTATTTGCGTGTGTATGGCTTTGAGTTTGCATGTGTGTTTGTGAGTGTGTGTGTGTGCACACAAACATGTGATCTGATTTGTATTCTTTAAACACTCCCCAGTAATCTACTATTTCTGCTACAATTCATTATTTTGGGGGGAAACATTCAGCTACCCTCTGAATAAAAACACTTGCTAAATGCTTTGTTATTTATATTTAAATGAGGCAGGCTTCAGCTTCACACAACATCATAACTCACGGCTAATGTTTTCCCAAATTGTTGTCCTTAAACTCTGAGTAACAATTAGACACTCTATAATTACAGGAGGCCGGACTCTTTCTCCCGTCTTTGACAGGAGAAAAGCCTAATTTTAGATCGACAACTTTCCACGTGCGCCTGGATGGTTGTAAACGATGGCTCCATGCGTGTGTCATCTATATTCTGTTATGAAAACACAACCTCCTCAGGCCTTCAAGGTTATCTGAATGACCCTCATATATTTCTTGGACAGAATACTTGATGAAGCCATATTAATAATGAAGAATATCAATATATTGGTAGTGGGAGTTTTATTTGAGGTCTAATAATATGAAGTTGGCCCCGCAGCAGGAGAGCTAAACGTTTGGTGGATGATAAAGTTTGGGAGATAAACCGTAGTGGATGGTAAAGGTATTATACTCAGTATTTTGTCTTCTTTTTGTGGCGCTGTGACTCAGCCCGCTGCAGACCGGCTGGGATGGTGTCAGCTTCGATGAGAGCCATCACTTTAGTCCCTTAATCAAGAGAGGGGCATGAATTCTCCAATGCACTACCGCTAGTTCAACATCGGAGCGCCATCTTAGTGACAGAGTGGAGGACGTGATTGGTTGTCCGTGAAAACCCCCTGCTCGTTGAGGATGAAAAGGTTACCATGGGAACGGAGTGATGTGCACGTGGCCCCCCTTAAGGGATCCTCCGTTAACTGTCTACAAGGGGTTAAATATTTAACACTTGCCGTGGTGACTTGAGGCGATTGTCAATGCTAATTCACTAAAGCGAGTTAAATATTAGTGCAATACCAGTTCAACTTTTTCAATATTTAACCGTGCCGCTGGTGACCTGGGGTGACCGTCAACGCTAATTCGTGACCAGTAGTTGAGTGAATGCTACAGGGGAGGAGGAAGCGATGTCCTGAGTGATGTCAGGACGACACGCTGGGATCAGCTTTTAACACGGCCTCCACCAGGACCTGGACCACAGAGGACCGCTCCATAGCCACTGACTCATGAATCATGCTGGCTCTCAGTCAGTGCCTTTATTCAGTCTGTTTGAAGACAAAAGAAACACTACAGTTTAGTCGCTCCAGTACTGGTGACATTGGGATGCTCAACATCCAGTCATATATTACATGTTCAGTGGCTTTCCTCCACGACTGGTTACAGGAGAATGCTTGGATGATCTATTGATGAGCGGTGGATCATTATGCATTGGTCTCATAGCCCTGAGGTCAAACACAGGACCTTTTGTAACACACAGGGCCACCGCCCCACCACTGATACGTCCTGCGGTCCCACAGTACGCTCCTCTGCTCCGCAGGCAGGATGCTGTGTGATGAGACGCCGTCTCGGGGGGCTGACCCGTCGGAACGCTGACCGCACGCTACCCTTTAAATCCACCTGCGCACCGTATTGATCGTTCTCCTGGGCGCCAGCGGCTTAATCTGGGCTCAGGCTGAGATACGGCGTCCTGCGTTCCTGCTGACACCAGCCAAGGTCACCACAGAACGCCCGTCTGTCAGCAGGGACGCCCTCCGCCCCTCACTGGCGTCCTCAGCCTTCATTAAACCTGGGGGCCACCGTCAGTGCTGCTTATTAGCGTGTGTAAAGAAACACGGCAGGAGACCTTGGCACTTGCTTCCTGGGGGGGAACACGCCCGGGTCCAATCCTGTCCTGGGTCCAGCAGAAGGGTCTAGCATCTTTAGAGTCATTGATCTTACATGAATCGAAACGGTGCTTGTTTATCTGGACAGAATCAGCGCTGGATCAAATGCACTCTTGGTTCTTTGAGCTGGCCCTGGAGGCTCCTGCTTTGAGGCCCTGCTGTTCAGTCAGCATGGACCACTACAGGGAAGCAGCTCCACCCCTGGTCCCATCGGGGTTCATCCAATCCACTGTGCGATTCCAGTCCGATCCAAGAACACAAAGTATTTATTTTTTAATAGGTGAATAAAAAAGACTTTTCCTCTTACTTCTCCTGGGAGAGTTCCTGAACAGGGTCATGCCTGCTTAGTCCCAGAACCTCGCTGTGCCTTTCTCTGCACAAATGATAACATGTGTGACATCTAAAACCATCAGAGACGCCAGCGTACGCAGTGGATCGTTGAATTGTGATTCTTGTTTTCGATTAGCTGAAATGGGTGGCAAGTGCGCAGTAGCTCTAACACACATTTCTGCATCGTTACGAAACAAAAGAGCCGCAATGAATCAGTCCTCTCCGAGGTCCTCAGAGAGCAGCCAGCGTCCGCAGTAGATGGACCTGCTTGTTTATGGGATCAGGGAACTCTCTTGGCCCAACCCTGTGCTCGGTCACAGCTCTATATCTCCTGGATCAATACATCCATACCGTACCGCGTGAGCGCTCTGTGGAAACACGGCTCAGCAGGTACGTTAACGTTCCTTCACATGATGTCATCAGGAGGACGTCTCCCTCCATCCAGAGTGATCCACTAGTCCACCTCCGGACAAGGAAAGCTCAGAACCGCACATACACACTAAAGTGTCGCCCTGCACTAACTCCTGTACTAACCCCTGTACTAGCCCCTGTAGTAACAGTACTAACCCCTGTACTAACCCCTGTACTAACCCTTGTACTAACTCCTGTACTAACCCCTGTACTAGCCCCTGTACTAACCCCTGTACTAGCCCCTATACTAACCCCTGTACTAGCCCCTGTACTAGCCCCTGTACTAACGCAGCCTCGCCCCAGACCACACGGCACATTGAGGGCTGGAGAGGCTTCAGGTCAGGTAAGGTTGTGTTGTTGTTGGACCCAGTACTCCTGTGGTTCTGATGTGTAACACGGACCCACCTGGTCCTCATGTTGTTAGGGTCCTACTGCCCTATGAGTCCCATGGGGGGCTTCCTCTGAACACCAGACCACCGGAGAACACCCAGCCTCCAGAGCACTGCAGAGCGTAGTGAACGGTGACTGGGTAGGAACCAACCTTATTGGACCATCCCCCCGGACCCCCCGGACACTGAGTCAGGTCTGTCTGCTCCGTGAATCAACCCTGCAAAATGAACTGCTTGCGCCAATATTGATTTCTGCAGAACACACACATATAGAAGCAGACACACACACTCACACACTCCCCTCCAGCAGCGGGGTGAGGAGCCAGGGACCCGTATGAAGTCCGGTTGGTGGGGCGGAGAGACTGGTCTGCATGTGGTGAACGGGGACCACCAGCACACTTCTCAGGACGCCTCCGTTGACCCCTGACACCCGGACCCCCAGTGAATGGCCGCGTCAGCGACTTGGTGAGGTGGCTGACCCTTGACCCGTGGAGGCGGGTCAGCTCTGGTGGATTAACCTGGAGGACACCGTCAGCAGGTGGTGCTGGTGGTCTTCTAGAAGCTCACAGTCAGCCAGCAGCGCTTCAAACCCCCTGAGAGCAGCCTTGACCCCTTTGGAGCAGGTCTAAGGTGCACTGCTGGGAGGGTGGATCCACAGTGGGCAGGAGGCCTGGATGCAGAAGGGCTTCGTAACGCATTTCATGAGCCCGTGTGGATTGTAGGCATGGGCGATTTGCCACCGATTCGGTCAGAAAGAACGAATCCCAAAGGACGAGAACGATGAGAACTGATTCCCAAAACAAGAGAACTGATTTTATTTTTTTTCTTAGTGAATGCTTCAGAAAAACCAAAACTGGTGTTTCCGGTGATTGGTTGAACAAATTGAAGGGTTGGTCATGTCAACCCAGCGTATTACTTCACAGAAATGTGCTGTTCCAGAGCACCATCACCGTCTGAAACCTTTTGGGGTTCCAAAAGACTCCATTTGCAGGCGTACCTCTGCCGAATGACATAACAGACCGTATGAATGAAATAACTGAAGGAAGGAATCGAACCAACAATTTGTGAAAGTGAAGGGAAACTGAAAGAACTGATTCCCGGAATAGAATAATTTGGCCCATGCCTGGTTGATTGTGCACCCAGGCAGCCGTGTTGAGTCCTCAGCGCCACTGCTCCGGTCCATTCCATGGAACAAAGGCTGTATTGACGAGTGCTGTCTGTGTCTGCTGACGCTGCACGGCCGGACCTGGCTTCAGCTGCAGGTCACTGCTGGACCTCCAAGAGACCCCGAGCCCTGCTCTTCATGTAGCCAGAAGAAGGGGAGATGTTTGGAAAGTCAGTTGTACTTTTAAAGAAAGGACAGCGACGGGGGGGGGGGAGATTGGAGAAGAGGTGGAGGGAAGAACAAAGACAATCCGCTATCAATTGGGATTACTTTGTATTTCAGCTCCAGGGAGCTGGCCATGAGTCAGGCGTATGCGTGTGTGTGTGTGTGTGTGTGTGTGAGACCATCCCACTTCTGGTGTCCTTGGGCATTGAGCTCATTTTGGGCAGGGATCAAAAATACAACGGGCTCAGAATCCAATATAGCGGGTGGCTCCGGGCCCAGCGGACCAGAGGAGATGGGCCGGTTCTGAGAGACGGTGTCCGGCTCTTATGCCGCCGCTCACTGACCCGCTGACTCACCGGTCTGAACCTTCTAACCTTCTACGTGCCTTCCCGCCACTTGAACCTGGTCCTGGGTTCTCGCGTGTCTCGTGGTGCTTCTTCCCAGGTCGAGTCCGGGGTCTAGCTCCCGAACTCGGGGTGGGGGGGGTGGGGAACCAACACCAGGCTCCGTTCTGGTGTTGGTTCTTGTGTTCTGTTTCCTTTGAAGACGAGTGATCATGTGTTATTTACTCTGCGCCCGGGGCCTGCCGCTAAAGCACTACGCGGTGAAACAAGACACTCCTCATCAATAATACTCACGCGATGTGTCCATGCTCCGGATTTGTCCGCTTCCTTCTGGGGGCGTGTTCACACCTAGCTTTTTTGGTGATAGGGAAAACTTGAGCCGAGCGTCTATCCTCAGAAAGGTTCTGGCTTTATGGTCTATGGGTTGGTAATAACGGTTCTTATGATTTTTTGGATGGAAAAGTGGTCTTTTATTTCTGTAATCTTTGTTCAGTGAACGTATAAACCCGTTTGTTAGTTAGCATCTCATCTCTTTGTTAACAGTTACCAAGCAACCTTAAGTATCCACCGCTTGTGATCGGTCAGTTGTAAAAATAAAAAAAAAGCCTGACGTCGCGCGTTTTTTCCCTGAAAGTTTAACTTTTTTCAACTTATCTTTTCGCTCGGTGCGGGAGAAAAAAACGCAGAGAGAGGCGTTAAAAACAAAGGCTGGGACGTTTTCCAAAAACGCTCTGCTACCTAGGACTACAATGTCAAACGAGCGCTGGCAGAAAAAAAAAAATTACGCTCGGTGTGAACACGTCCTGACGTGTCATTAAAGTTTGTTCTGTTTCTTCAACGCCCCCCCACCCCACCTCTCTGACAAGCTGGTACAGCCCGTAAGGAGGTTCTGACGCCAGTCACAGCGTGAAGCAGCCTGCAAGCCGGCTTCATGAAGCCTCTTCACTACGCGCTTGTCTAGTCACTTACTCTATACCGTGGTACGCACAGAACCTTAATGCCTGACAGGCCTGCTGATGTCTGCTTGGAGGAGATCTCTGTAAAGCACTTACTACCGAGTGTGGGGGGTGATGTCTGCCGGCAGATTAGGCTCCTACACACGAGTGTGTGTGAGAGTGTGTGTGTGTGACTCAAAGCCTCCTGGTTTAATGATGACTAGATGGAGTTTTAGCGTGATGCCGCATCACAGGGATTGATTTGCGGAGTAATTAGCTCAGTGAGGAACAAATGAATAAACTAACAGCCTTCTGGGGAAGTGGCACGTGTGCAGCTCCTCTACAAAACGCCCTGGGAG
>JAOPJJ010109280.1:0-11649 GCA_027122795.1 Enchelyopus cimbrius
ATTACACAGAAATGTCAGGGTGTTGCATCACAGACAGATATACATAGATAGCCTAATACTACCGGTATATACTAGATATAATAGATATACATACTATTAGATAAAAGCCTATTCAATACCTAAACCATTCATATTGAATATGCCTAAAGAATATAAAAAAACAAATGTTACACACGCACGAACAAACACACACACACACCGAACAGAAACACAACATCATTTTCCATCTCTTTTATATAGCAGTGGTTTTATTATTATCATAATAATTATCATATTATCATGTTCCGACCGACATGTTCTGTCGCTCACTCGTCGTGGAACTTGGGCAGCTCGTTGCCGGGGATGACCACATGCTCCGCCCCCTTCTCTGTGATGACCACCAGGTGGGCCACGCCTCCGCTCACGTTGTCCCGCCCCATGGCCAGGGCCAGAGCTGCAGGGGGGGCACACCAGAACCGAGACTAGACCCACGACGAGACCACAACTAGACCACAATTAGACCACGACGTGGACCACAACTAGACCACAACATGAACCACCACATGGAACACCACATGGACCATGACGTGGACCACCACATGGACCATGACGTGGACCAAGACTAGACGATGATGTGGACCGGGACTAGACCACGACGTGGACCACTACATGGACCATGACGTGGACCAAGGCTAGACCATGATGTGGACCGGGACTAGACCACGACGTGGACCACCACATGGACGATGACGTGGACCACGACTAGACCATGATGTGGACCACGACGTGGACCACCACATGGACCATGATGTGGACCACCACATGGACCATGACGTGGACCACCACATGGACCATGACGTGGACCACGACTAGACCATGACGTGGACCACCACATGGACCATGACGTGGACCACGACTAGACCATGACGTGGACCATGACTAGACCAAGATGTGGACCACAACATGGACCACCACACGGACCACGACGTAGACCACAACTAGACCATTACGTGGACCACGACTAGAACATGACATGGACCACGACTAGACCACAATGTGGACCACGACTAGACCACGACGTGGACCACCACATGGACCACGACTAGACCACGACCCTGAACCCCACTGTACCGTTGGTGACAAACTGCTGGCACTCGGTCCGGCTCATGTCCGGTCTGTATTTGGCATCCGTGTAGCCGAAGATGTAGGTGCTGCCCGACCCGGCAATGGTGAACGGCTGTCTGATCAACATGCCCCCCAGGGAGACCACGTAGACCTGGGGACACATGGACACATACGTAATCCTGGGACACCACATAGACCTGGGACACCTGGGGCCGTTTTAGGGAGGGTGTTACGCTGAGTTTTATAAATGAGGCCATAACATACAGCTAGAGACACCTATAAACTGTGACTCGATTCTTCCTTCCCCGATTCCCAGTGGCCAGAATAAAACAAAACGCCAAACTTTTCCCGTGGGATCACGCACCTGGAATTAGCTGGTCCTACCTGAACTCACCTGGACACACCTGGAATTAGCTGGACCTACCTGAACTCACCTGGACACACCTGTGCACAAGACATGTCCCTGAACACCCAGACTCACACCTAGACTCACACCTAGACTCATACCTAGACTAACCTAGACTCACACCTAGACTAACCTAGACTCACACCTAGTGTGACTCACCCTGACACACCTGTACACATAATGTCCTGTGTGTGACCAGGTAGGTTTCCAGGCCCAGGCCTGTGTACTGGGGGCAGGCCCGGTAGAGCCTGGTTGTCGGGTAGAGAGGAGATCCCACCTGCGGGCCTTTCTGTGGGTCCCATCCGGCCGTGATGAACCCGGCCTGGAGCTCGTCCTTGGTCTGGTAGCAGATCTTCTTCAGCAGCGAGGCTGCTGCTATGACCCGGGGAGGACCCTCCATCTGGACACTGTGGAGGGAGAGAGACCTACGGTTCTAGTTCTAGTTCCAGTTTTATCTACATTTCCATTGTATCTCAAAAATCTGTACCGGCAGCTTACCTGTGCTATCTGTGCTAGCGGTGTACCTGTGCTAGCTGTGCTATGTGTGCTAGCAGTGCTATCGTCGTACCTGTGCTATCTGTGCTATTTGTGCTAGCATCGTACCTGTGCTATCTGCGCTTGCAGTGCTCGCAGCGTAGCTGTGCTATCTGTGCTAGCAGTACTACCAGCTTGCCTGTGCTAGCAGTGCTAGCGGCGTAGCTGTGCTATCTGTGCTACCTGTGCTAGCGGTGATAGCGGCGTAGCTATGCTATCTGTGCTAGCAGTACTCGCAGCTTACCTGTGCTAGCGGCGTAGCTGTGCTATCTGTGCTAGCAGTACTATCAGCTTGCCTGTGCCATTTGTGCTAGCAGCGTACCAGTGCTATCTGTGCTACCTGTGCTAGCGGTGATAGCGGCGTAGCTGTGCTATCTGTGCTACCTGTGCTAGCGGTGATAGCGGCGTACCTGTGCAGGTTGAGGTGGAACTTGGCGGTCTTCAGGACGGCCTGGGCGTCGGCCAGGGAGCCCGCCATGCAGCAGAAGATCTTCTGGTGGACCTGGACCAGCTTGTTGATGGTCTTTGACGACACCAGCTCTCTGGGGAGGGGGGCAGAATGGACGTTACTATTCATGTTGACACGAGGATGAGGATGATGATGATGATGAACTGCGCTCACCCCCCCATGGAGGCGCGTGAGTCTGAGCCAATGATGACGCCTCCGTCGAAGGTCACTGCCATGATGGTGGTCTGCGGAGGACAGGAGAGAGACACCTTAAGCAAACACAGACCCTGACGCCAAGCTAGCCCACTATGGTTTGTCAATTGTAAAAATGTTGTAACCTTTTCTTAGCTGATATATGTTCACATTTAGCACATTTAGATGAGGGATCGAGAATGCTCTCTCTACCGGATGTCCCGCCTTCTCCCTGGCCCGATTGCGCCAAGTTCCGGTTTGTGACAAAACACGCTTCCGGACGCGGGAGGGATCGAGAATGCTCTCTCTACCGGATGTCCCGCCTTCTCCCTCCCCCTTTATCTCTAAAACACAAATATCTCTCTGTATATGTTGAGTTTATTTACACATGTATCAGTATACTAGTGTATATAGTAACTTCAATCATTTTGCAGACAGAGAATCCAGATTACTTCTTGTGCAAAGACTTCCTGTCTACTTTGGGAACCAAATGATGATTAAGCGAGACCCAAGTTTTCACATCTCATCTCCATCAAGCCAACACAAAAACCCCATCTAAACGCACGCATGCTCAGTAGAGACCTAGGACCTGGGTGGTCCTGGGTCCCAGATGCCGGTGCGGGTCTCGGTGCGGGTGCAGGTACTCACCCCGGTGCTGACTCCCAGGACCCGGGCGTCGTGGTGCTCCATGTTCTTTTGTCCGCCTGCTGAAACCGAAAGCAGAGCTCAGCCCAACCCACCGCGGTGCGGACGCGACCTCGCACTTTGCAGCCGAGATGTCCACGATCAGCCGCCTCGAGCCTCCGCGCGCGGGATTCAGCTTCACGCACGCGGACAGGTGAGGGACAGATGGGGCACGCGCCGGTCTACGGTGGTCCCGAGTCTCCGAATCGGGTTTCAAAAGTGAAAGTAAAAAAGTGTCGGGCTTCAGGAAGTAAATCTGTTGTTTATTTACTAAATATGTTGTTTACCCCCCCCCCCCCTGCAGGAACGCCGTTCTGGGGCAGCTCGTGGAGGCGGGGTCGAAACCCCCCAAGCCCATGAAGACCGGAACCACCATAGCTGGACTCGTGTTCAAGGTACAGGTTCAAATGTGTGTGTGTGTAAGAGCGTGTGTGAGTCTGTGTGTGAGCGTGTGTGTGTTATGTTTAACGTGTGTGTGAGAGAACGTGTGTGAGCGTGAGTGTGTAACATATGGTGTGTGTGTAACGGGTGTGTGTGTTACGTATGGTGTCTGTGTGTGTGTGTCTCAACAAGTGTGTAAAATGTATAATGTGTGTGTGTGTGTAACGTATGGTGTGTGTAACGTGTGTGTAGGATGGGGTGGTCCTAGGAGCTGACACCAGAGCGACGTCCGGTGAAGTGGTCGCTGATAAGATGTGTGCTAAGATTCACTGGATCTCTCCTAACATATAGTGAGCACTACACACACACACACACATACACACGCTGAAACACATACGCACACACATACATACACACAGACACACACACACGCTCACACACACACATACACAAGCTCACACACACATTGTCACACACACACACACTCTCTAAACGTAGACCTGTGGTTCCGCTAGCTGCTGCGGCGCTGGCACGGCGGCCGACACCCAGAAGACCACGGACCTGCTCGCCTCTAACCTGGCGCTGTTCCAGCTCAACTCCGGCCGCAAGCCCCGCCTCCTCATGGCCGTCAACATCCTGCAGGACATGCTCTACAGGTGTGTGTTATAGGACACGCTCTACAGGTGTGTGTGTTATAGGACACGCTCTACAGGTGTGTGTTATTGGACACGCTCTACAGGTGTGTGTTATAGGACACGCTCTACAGGTGTGTGTGTTATAGGACACGCTCTACAGGTGTGTGTGTTATTGGACACCCTCTACAGGTGTGTGTTATTGGACATAAGACACACTCTACAGGTGTGTGTGGTATAGTGCAAGCTGTGCAGGTGTGTCATAGGACATGCTCTACAGGTGTGTGTATGTGTGTGTGTGTGGCGGGGGGGTTATACATTATAAATACATCTGTATACATGTGTCTCTGTGTAGATACCGTGGTCAGATTGGAGCCCACCTGATCCTGGGTGGGGTGGACTGCTCCGGGTCGCACCTCTACACGGTGGGACCCTATGGCAGCGTCAACAAGATCCCCTACGTCTCCATGGGTTAGACCCCCCTTACGCCTCTCACACCATCACTTCACTCAGGACTACTTTAGTCAGGACATCTTGTTCAGGGTTTGAACTTTGGACTCTCCTCAGGTTCTGGCGACCTAGCGGCTTTGGGCGTCTTGGAGGACCGCTACAAACCCGACATGGAGGTGAGGACTGTCTAACCTGCTCCTTAATGACCTCTCTCTGTACTGTCTAACCCCCACCTGCTCCTTAAAGACCGGTCTCTGTACTGTCTAACCCCTACCTGCTCCTTAATGACGTGTCTCTGTACTGTCTAACCCCTCCCTGCTCCTTAATGACCTGTCTCTGTACTGTCTAACCCCTACCTGCTCCTTAATGGCCTGTCTCTGTACTGTCTAACCCCTACCGGCTCCTTAATGACGTGTCTCTGTACTGTCTAACCCCTACCTGCTCCTTAATGACCTGTCTCTCTACTGTCTAACCCCTACCTCCAGCTGGAGGAGGCCAAGGTTCTGGTGAGTGAGTCCATCCAGGCGGGGATTATGAGTGACCTGGGCTCAGGGCACAACATAGACCTGTGTGTCGTCACGGCGACCGGCGTGGACTACATCCGGCCCTACAAGGAGTCTCAGTACGCAGTCAGCAGGTACGCCTCCTCCTCCCTTACCTCCTCCCTCCCTCCCTTACCTCCTCCCTCCCTTACCTTCTCCTTCTCCTCCCACGAGCGGACATTAGCAACGTGAGCGACAGAAACTAGAGCCTTTAAGAAAAAGGCTACCAAGTTTGAAAAGAGGTTCCCAGTTTAAGTTGAGACATGGCAGTTGGAGTGATACGTCAATGACAATTTCATTTTGTTTACAGTATCAGAAAATGTTTAAGGGGGTGAGGTGACTTATGGCAGCATAGCAGGTGTAGCTGCATTATTCCCAATAAAAATAATGTTGGAATGGAAACACATTTTTTTTTCATGTCTATGCTGGCAACGAGTAGAGTGAAGCAAAACATTAAATATCGCAAGTCATCGTTATCGCAATATAAATAATGATATTGCATATTTTCCTAATATCGTGCAGCCCTAATACACACACACACACACACATATATATATATATATGTATGTATGTATGTATGTATGTATGTATGTATGTATGTATGTGTGAGAGAAGTTCTTCTTAGTTATTAAGTTATTATTTATTTAATTATTACGTTTATAAAGGTTATTATGTCTCCTCTATAGAAACAGGAAGTATAAGTATGCTCCCGGCACCACGGCACTGCTGTCTGAGAAAGTAGTCCCCCTGCAGTTGGAACTGGTGAACGAGGCCGTGCAGGGGATGGATACTGCACCGCAGCAGGCCTGCTCACACTAGGAGGGACGTCCTCCCGCCAAACGGATCCCTGCACTGGTGCGGATGTGACGGCTGTTTCTCTAACGTGAAGACCAATTAAACATGGCGCACCGGGTTAAACCATTTGAACACCTATGAAACTTTTAATAAAATGATTTAGGCATACCCGTGTTTGGATCCATCAATATGTTATTTTCATGTGGAGAGACCCTACATGGGTTATATGACCCTGCATGACACTAAATAAAATGGCAATTCATAATTTAAAAACATAATGTGACTGTTGTTTTATGTTGCCCTCGAAACGAATCGGATTCTGCCTGGATACTCGTTCTGTTTTTCTATTGGCTATAAACCCGAAAGCTCAAAGCCTTATTTTATATATATATAACATATTATATATATATATATATATTGCCCAAAAAAGTACAATTACAGAGAAAACAATAAAAGTAGGATTTAGTATTATTGCATTTATCCGGCTGTGGTCCGGTTGCACTGAGCGACGAGATTTTGGTTTCACTTTCACTTTCAAACCCAACGCGTCGTTTTTGGACGCCGAGCTGCTAGACCACCCTGGGGTCCAGAGACCTGATCCTCTAGTGGTTCCTCCTATTGTCACCCAGCCTCCATCACCATGGCCCTGCAGAGCTTCAGCGGCTACAAGCCCCAACCTGAACACGGCGCTCCGTTCACCGGTCGCCTGGTCGACCGAGCCAACCACTACACCTTCGGTACGAAGAGCCAGGAGCTGGCCCTCCCGCTGGGCCTGGACGTGAGTAACGTTATCTACCGTCACACGACGCTAAACTAAAGCAAACTAAACTAAACCCGGTCATGTGCGTAAAAGCGCAACGCGTTGGCCCACAGGTGCGTCTTATGTTCCGCGTCTTTACACGTCATCAACTTCGACTTCTGGACAGTTTGTCTCCGTTGTGTATTGTTGTTTAAATCAGTGATTCTCAACGGGTGGGTCGCGACCCAAAAGTGGGTCGCAGGGCCGTTTTGAGTGGGTTCTCTGCACATTAATTTGGATGTTCACATTTGGATGTTAAAATGTATCAGCAGTTTTCTATGCAAATTAATTTGGATGTTAAAATTTGGACTTTAAAATATGTTCACGAATTTGGGCCGCGACCTCATGTCTAAGGAAGAAGGTGGACCGGTTGAGAAACACTGGTGTAAATAAGAAGGAAGAACGATGTTACGGTGAAGAGTCCGAAGAGGGTTGAATGAAATTCAATTAAGACCAAAATTGGAGTCTGAGTATTTATTCTGTTAACAATTCTAGATTTCTATGACTTCTAACAGAGAGGCCTAATGCACACTATCAGCGCGGATGATTCTCCGCGGAGGGTCGCGTCCGATGCCCTGAGAGAAGTGAAGAATAGCTCCCCCTTCCTGTTTGTTGGTGCTTTTTGTACTGCTCCCCTGCTCCACTCCAGGGGGTCCTGAAGAGCTATTTCTCTGACAAGTCCTTTTTGGGTGTGGATGTCGCATTTGGCACGACGGTGGGTTGATGACTCATTAGCTGACCGGAAGTGTCTTCTCTCATCCTGGCCGAGACTAACTCAGGGTCTCTCTCCCCCCCCCCAGCCCTGCAGCTTCCTGGACCGGTTCGGCCGGGCCGGGGGTCCGGACCACGGGGTGAGCATCGACCTGAACCATGGGACCACCACGCTCGCCTTCAAGTTCAGACACGGGGTGATCGTCGCCGTGGACTCCAGAGCGTCGGCTGGAAGCTACATCGGTGCGTCTGAGACTAGATCACGTGAATGGTTACTGGAGTTCCCGCTTGAACCTGTCAAATCAATTCAATATCGCCAACGTCAATGTGTGCACTTATCCTGGCTATTATGTATTTATTTACAGAATCAAACATGTTCAAAAACTAATTCAAGAAAAAAACATTCTCTGGGGGTCGGCAGAAATTTGGGATGTCAAAATGGGGTCACAGCCCCAAAAAAGTGGTGAACCACTGCTGTAGAGCTCCTGAACGTCTCATGTCTCCACAGCTTCCAAGGAGGCCAACAAGGTGATAGAGATCAACCCCTTCCTGCTGGGGACCATGTCTGGGAGCGCCGCCGACTGTCAGTACTGGGAGAGACTGCTGGCCAAGGAGTGCAGGTCTGTCTGTCTGTCTGTCTGTCTGTCTGTCTGTCTTGTCGTGGCAATTTATTTATGAAATATTGCGTCTAGGACAGATAAGATTTCTAAATGCTAATTCTGTGTGTGTGTGTGTGTGTGTGTGTGTGTGTGCAGGCTGTACGAGCTGAGGACCAAAAGCAGGATCTCCGTGTCCGCGGCCTCCAAGCTTCTGAGCAACATGATGCTGGGCTACAAAAACATGGGTCTGTCCATGGGCAGCATGGTGTGCGGCTGGGACCAGCAGGTACCAGCGCTGCTCTCTGTTACCGCGTGGGGTACCAGGTACCATGTGGGGTACTAGGCAAAGTACTATGTGGACTATGTGAGGTACTTTGTGTATTCCAGGGACCGGGCCTGTACTATGTGAGGTACCATGTGAGGTGATATGTGTACCATGTGAGGTACTATATGTACCATGTGAGGTACTATGTGAGGTACTATGTATACCATGTGAGATACCATTAAGGTATTATGTGAGGCACTATGTACCATGTGAGGTACTATATGTACCATGTGAGGTACTATGTGAGGTACAATGTATACCATGTGAGATGCCATTAAGGTACTATGTGAGGTACCATGTGAGGTATTATGTGAGGCACTATGTACCATGTGAGGTACTAGGTGTACCGTGTGAGTTAGCATTGAGGTACTATGTGAGGTACTATATGTACCATGTGAGGTAGCATTGAGGTACTATGTGAGGTACTATGTGTGGTACCATGTGAGGTACTATGTCAGGTTCTATGTGATGTACCATGTGATGTACTATGTGTACTATGAGCGGTACCATGTGTGTGTCCCAGGGTCCGGGCCTGTACTACGTGGACGACAGTGGAACCCGCCTCTCGGGGAACATGTTCTCCACGGGCTGCGGCAACAGCTTCGCCTACGGGGTGATGGACAGCGGTTACAGTTACGACCTGACGGTGGAGGAGGCCTGCGAGCTTGGCCGCCGCAGCATTGCCCACGCCACGCACCGTGACGCCTACTCCGGGGGCGTGGTCAACCGTGAGTAACCGCGCTGTGGGGGGGGGGGGGAGGGGCCGCACGGGAGAGGACCAATCAGCACTAAGGGGGAGGCTGAAGAGCCCTGAGCTTCTCTCTGATTGGCCGGAGCGCTCCGGAATGCTTGGTGCTGCTTTAGAAGCCAAAGGCTAAGCGACGTTAGCATTCGTCTCCATACGCTGTGTGTGTCTGTGTGTATGCAGTGTACCACATGAGGCAGGACGGCTGGGTGAAAGTGTGTAAGGAGGACGTCTCGGAGCTGATCCACAAGTACAAGAAGGGCATGTTCTGACCTTTGAACTGTGACCTCACAAGTGGACCCACTCAGCGCCGAACCAGCAGTACGACGACGGACTCCAGATCAACTCCAGTAGCCAACGAGTCCTCCAACTTCCTGCTCGTCTTGTGGATGTCTTGATTTCATAAAACCCACCTGGAAGAAAACGTTGTGATCGTCTCATTCACTTTTTCGTATAAAATTTCAGGTTAGCCTTTACTTTCCATGGTTTTCCTGTCCGTACATTTAGTTACAAATAAATCTGCTCTGGTACATTTGTGCGTTCAGTTTTGCATCCGTTAGATATGTGTTGGAATTCCAACCATCAAAGGACATAAAATGCGTTGGTCGGTGTGTGTGATGAGAACATGGGAATCTGGATTCTTCTGGAAGATGAAGGCGAGGTGAAGAGTTCAGCAGGTAGAAGTTCTGACACCGTCTGAAGGTGCTCAGATCAGTGTAGCAGAGCTCATCTTGTTAGCCAGAATGCTATGTTGCACCAAATGATGGACTTTGGTCCTTCATAAAATATGAAGATGTTCATTCATCAGACTGGAAAATAACTTTATTCAGAATAATTCACATTATGTTAATCAACTTTTTATCAACCAAGATCAAATTATCAACCAAGATCAAACTTTATAAGGTTAAGCGTCAGGATCCAAACCAAAAGGGCCGTCCACAGCAAGATCCTGACCGCACAGTGTGTCTGAACTAGGGCAGCTGTAGCAGAGGTTGGTCTAGGTGTGGATGGCCAGGAACTCCTGAGGGATCCTGGGCCGGGCGGCCTGTCTGACCCTGGCTAGTCGGATGTCCCCCAGACGCACCTCTAGACACCGCCTACCTGTGAACACAAGAACAGGCCGAGGATGACAGACTCATCACATTGGATTGGGCCAGTGTTGCGTCACTATGCAGGGAGCAGTGGGCAGCAGCGGTGCCGCACCCGGGAAGCAGTTGGGGGGGGTTAGGCGTCTTGCTCAAGGGCATTTCAGCCGTGGATATTGAGAGGGGGAAAGCACTGTTCAGTCACCCTCCCTACCCACATTTTTGTCTCCCTCTGGTCCCAGGAACCAAACCTGCAACCCGCCGAGCTCAAGCCCGGCTCCCTGGCCATGAGGCCACGGCTGCCCCGATCCCTTAAGGCCTCTGTAGTAGTGGGTTGCTCAAGCTGCTCTTTAAATACTCTACTAGATAACATTGTTTCAGTATTCCTTATTCAACAGTGAACCGTTTCAAGAACACAATCAACAGCTATGTTTACATCAGTCAAATCCTGGTCTCAGGTGGTTGTGTGGTTTCTGCCATGGTGGCACGTACGTTTGTGCAGGCCAGGGAGGAGGGCTCTGTACTGGGGCCGGTGGCGGGACATGACCAGGCTGAAGGCCAGGCAGAAGAGCAGCTCCACTGCCTCGCTCTGCAGCACGCCCGTCTGGTGCCTGCAGCCCAAACTCACACCTGGAACACAGGGAGGTGGACCGGGGAGGGGAGGGGACGCAGAGAGCCTTTTTTATTAATTAGTTTTACTGATGGTTGAATGATATGCCGTACATTAAAATATATTCACACAATTATCACTTCCTGTGTTTGTTGTATTTATTCAATTAAATTCATCCATCCATCTTATTCCGCTTATCCGGGGCCGGGTCGCGGGGGCAGCTGCCCGAGCAGAGACACCCAGACATCCCTCTCCCCGGACACTTCCTCCATCAAAACCGAGGTACTAGAGATGTCACGGTCAATCATTGCCTTTGTTGCAGAGTCGGACGAGTCTGTCCACATAGTCGGCCATGTCCCAGATCATGTGTAGGAAGCACTTCGGATTCTTGGCAACCGTTTGTCCAAAGGGCAAACTCCGCGCGCACACATGGAACCTGAGACACAACAATGAAGTACACAGGCACCCAGCACTTATGCTTGCACACTCGCATATAAAGTACATGACAGACAATGGACGGCGTACTTATGAAGGAGTATTCCGGTATTTTACACTTTAAGCCTCATTTCCAGTTTGTTTATGATGAAATAGATCGGTTCAGGTGTTC
>JAOPJJ010109416.1:0-11609 GCA_027122795.1 Enchelyopus cimbrius
GGCAGATCCTGAGTGGCACTGGGCAGATCCAATAGTTTTAAACTTCAACAGACACCCGCCTTCCAGTGAGTTAACATTAGTCAATTGAGCGATTCCAGACCTTGTGTACGAATTAAATTAATTAATGAATGGTCTGGTTGGAACCAGGCTACCTCAGCCTCACACTTCGGCTAAACATCTTTTGGAAGAACTATATGCATATGTTAAAAAACACTGTCAATGCCATACTTACACCTCCCAATCTGGTGAAGGCAAAGCGTTGCTAATGGGCTCGCCTGTAATCCCAATCTCAGTGAGAAGGTGAGAGGGATTAACTAACGGCAGCCCTAACATGGGCCAGTTGACAAGGACATCACGTCATGTGTCTGCATCACATGCCTGTAGGTTCCCATGGTTATGTCCCATAGTACACTCTCTAGGGTAGGCAAGACTACCAGTTACGTACCGTTCACAAATTGGTCAATCCAAAGATCTTGTGCAGAAGATTAATAAATGCTGTGTGTTAACATATCACAAATGGGTCATCAAGTCTTCTTTAAACTTGGAATGCTAATTAGTAATGTGTTTATATGTAATGTAAAGTGAAAGCAAAGAGTTTATATCTTTCCCCTGTCATGCTTTATATTATCAAATTCAGATCATTTGTTAATCATGAACAAATGAGAAAAATCTGTAAATATTCAATATTTTGTCTATGATTTATAACTTAAATGTGCCTATTAGCACATACAAGGAGTTCAAGATCCTTGTACATGATCAAGTTATTTTTTAACCAAAAAGACAATGGTGTTCGGTGCATAAGAGAAAGGTTTGTAATTACATTGTAAAAGATAAGGAAGATCACGGGTGATTTGTAACACATTTCATGTGATGAATTGTTTACAAGCTGTACGCCGTACATTTACAACCAGTAATTTAAAACCAGAAAGGATGACTTTGTAGTTTGCACTGCAGTGCTTGTAGGTGCTGAATGCCCCCCAAAAGTGTTCCCTAACGACTGACCCATCTGATCCCCTGATTTTATCACTTACTAATGATTTTTCACTTAAAAATTAATAATTTACTATTCATTGTTATTGTTGTTGTTGATCATAACTCCTTTTCTTTGTGATATAAAAGGCTAAGTAATTAATGATGATTCAAAACAATTATTTGTTGATTAACAAATGTACCGATCCTGATGCTATAGACGTACAACAGGGGTGAAATATCAAATATGTAAATTACAAATGTACAAGTTAAACATTATACAGCAACTGATTACTTATTAATAATTTACTGAATATTTGATTATGATAATGTTGTTTATTGTTTTCACTTCAAAACAACATGTTTGTGTTTTGTTAAGGATTAGTTCATTAGTTCATTGTTAAGGGTTTATGAATGACTTAACCTAATGTTATTATAACATGTTGCCAATATGATAATTCAATCACAGTGCACTACTTACGATCCCATTTTGCCCTTAAAGTCAAACACCTCCTTGATGTTGTTGATACTTTTCTTCCAGCTGCAGGTAATCTCTTTACGCCCCATTGTGGCGAGAAACCAGAAATGGCCAACTGTTTACATGAAAACATACACAGACAGACAAGCAGACGGACAGACAGATCTATATCAAACTGATCATTGAAATTATAGCGATATACATTTTCCTTTGAGCAATATTTTGAAACACGAAATGTAAGGGAGTTTCCATTCCCAAGTTTGCAGAGATTTCTCTCGAGCTTAGACCTGTACTCTGGTTACATAAACTGTACTTCACTGCTCTACAGCGTCTTGAACGTTCAAATCCTTTAAGTGTCTATCAGTTACAAAAGGCCCGAAGGGGAGAAGATTAACAAGAGGGTAAAAGCCAACAGCAGGCTGTGTTCCCTATATCCCTCCCTCTTTTTTTTCTTCCTCTTGTAGAAGAGATTAAGCTAAAAGTAGAATCCTTGGCGTAACAAAAACTGGGTTGCCCTAACTTATCCTGCCCTTAATAAGGTCATAGCCTCTTAGAAACTACAGACAGCATTTCATATATTTGAATTTGACATGAATTGCAAACAATCATTTCCATTGTCAATAGGTATCAAAGGCCATTTCATCGGTCAAGTGTGATCATTAAATACAGTATATATTTTTTTTAATCATAGAATTAAAAAAATAGCCTCGTCCTATAGACTTGAATGTTAGAGCAGCAACAGTACATGAATAATTAATTGAATTGTTTACCATTAGGTATTATTATTGATCTACTATCTCTCCTTCACCCTTGCCTGTATTCAGTAAGTGCTATAATATGTGCTATATTTAAGTTATCCAAACAGTAGATTTGAAAATGAACTAAAACTACTTAATTGTAACTTCACAGGCCTATACATTATATCCCTAGATGTAGCCTACATCACAATTCAAACAAAACACAAAGTGACAACTGACAGGCTAGCAACAAATAACGAACTCTTACCTTGGCAGCGGTCAGGCGAGGCGCTTGTTAAGCTGCCGATCTGATTCTGGACACCGCGACTTCAGCGAGCCGGTCGGTGGGCGTGGCTTGATTAGTGGGCGTGGCTTGGCGTGGCTTGTTTAGTGGGTACTATGCGTGGGTGGCTAGATATCGCTTTGCTTATCATGTCTACTGATGCCCACTGTGGTCTACACAATACTTTTATAATGAGGAGGCTACGTGCGTGTATATCTGTTGGACAAAAGTGATCGCACACTGCTGTCAAGTGACCGCTTCTCTCATCCGCGCTTCAGCCAGCCGCCACAGTGCGACCATACTCCACATCAGCCGTATAGCCATCACTGAAAAACTTCGACAACAAACGCTTTCAAAATAAGAGCTTTGAACTACAAAGCTCTTATTTTGCCTCCAGAATTGGAGGTACTTAACATCGGCCAAAAATGCATACTAGAGGTTTTCAAAGGAAATGTTCTCAAAAACTATACAGTAAAACAACATGGGTCCTTGTGTACTAGAAGTCAGTAGAGCACTTTATTTGATAATATCCCTTACTGAAACAAGTAGCTGAAAAATGTGTCTACCTTTCACGTCAAAGTACTAACATCAGCCAAAATACGCATATTTCACATTTTCAAAGGACATTTTCTCATTTTCATTATGTATGAGTAGTCTGCACAGAGCTTTGTATTAATATCACTTACTGACAGAACTAATCGAAAATGGTCCCTATAAATCACTTCAAAGTATTAACATTATGCATTTTGCATCAGCCAAAATATGCATGAGTTTTTCAAAGGAATACCAAAACTAAAACTACCCAAAACTATACAGTAAAATCACATGGTTCCTTGTGTACTAATAGCCAGTAGAGCCTTATGTATACATATCACCTACTGCAAGAACTAATTGAAAATTGTGAAAAGCACTTTTAAGTACTAACATAATGCATCTTGCATCAGCCAAAATATGCATATTTGAGGTTTTCAGAGGAATTTTCAGTTTGGTCTCAAACATAAGGATGCTCATGAGTCTTGGTATCAGAGCACCCTAGGACGAAGATCGATGATTGATTTTGTGATCATTACATCTGATCTGAGGTTGCATGTTTGGGACACTTGGGTGAAGAGAGGGGCGGAGCTGTCAACCGATCACCATCTGGTGGTGAGATAGATGGGGGAAGATTCTGGCTTTTCTAGCATCCCTGTGGAGGTTGGGGGCAATTAACCTTAGTAGGCAATTTTCAAAGCATCCATTGCTGAAGCTGCGGCAGTGAGCTGTGGCCTCAAAGTCTTAGGTGCCTCAAGGGGCTGTAACACTCAAACACCGTGGTGGACACCGGTGGTCAGGGAAGCCGTCCAACTGAAGAAGGTGGCCTTCCGGGATATGTTATCCAGGAGTACTCCCGAGCCAGTTGCAGGGTATTAACAGGCCTGAAGGGCTGCAGCCTCTGCCGTGTTGGAGGCAAAGCAGTAGGTGTGTGAGAGGTTCGGAGAAGCCATGGAGAAGGACTTCAAGGACTTGAGGTAGTCACTGAGGCTATTTACTTTGTACATTGTACATATTGCTGTTTTTGCTATTTACTATGTTTACATTTGTTGGCATCAGTGGAAAACAAAGGAAGAATTTCATAGCATAATCGAGTTCTTAATGTTCTCATAATGTTCTTATCGTGCAGATGACAATAAACAAAAAATAAAAAATAAATGGTAGTCAAAGAACTCCAACAGTGGCAAAGCCCCAGGGATTGATGAGATCCGCCCAGAAGCCTCTGTAACATTGCGTCTGGAGCCAGGCCCAGACGGAGGGCTCATTGGCGAGCGCCTGGTGGCCAGGTTTGCCATGGAGCCCGGCCGGGCACAGCCTGAAAAAGCAACATGGCACCTCATCTCTCTCCGTCCTGTGGAGCCAGCACCGATGGGCTCGGCTGCGCTGCCACATGGGCGGCAGTGAAGGCCAGGGGCTTCAACGGACCAGAACCGAGGGGCAGACGCTGGCTCTGGGGACGTGGAACGTCACCTCGCTGCGGGGGAAGGAGCCGGAGCTTGTGAGGGTGCTTTCAGACATATAGTTTGATTGCTTTGGTCCGCACCAGGCAAAACAATTATACAATGTAGCAACCAGACATTGGTTCGGTTCAGTGTCACATATGTTTCACATATCGGTTTCACATATGTCACTTAATACGGCATCGTTCAGCTGTCCACATATAATCTTTCTCTTAGCTGCTTGCTGAATAGCGCATAAATGTCGCTGTTTTTATGGGTCCTGGCAAGTTGTTCCTGTATATGTTGATCTGACCAAATATTTGAGGCATTTTATCTCCTCACTAGTGCATGTTTCTCCACAGTTTGAGGGTTTTGGGGATTTTTTAATCTTGAGCCGCCGATTAATAAACAAATGGGTAAAGCGTTGGATCAACAGGAAATATAAAATGAATAATTTGACCCACAATTCAGTTCTCCCAACACCCACAATGCATGAAAATTCGATCGTTGTGGAGAAATTTTTTCGGTCGCTTTCACACCAGAGGAACTGCACCAAATTTAGGGAGATGGAGCGGACCGAGACCACCTCTTCAGGGAGGTCTCGGACCGCTGATTTGGTGCGCACCAAAGTGCGCCGGTTGGATTCACACCAACGCAAACGTACCGAACCAAGGGACCAAACTCATTTAGTGCGCACTAAATGCTGTATGTGTGAAAGCACCCTGAGACGTGGAGCGCTACCAATTACATTTGGTGGGGCTTACTTCTACTCACATTCTCTGCTCTGGAACCATACTCCTTGATGGGTTCATAGAGGAAAAAAGTAGCCAGCATGGGGAGAAAGTAGAGAAAGAATTCACACAGGACAACCCGCATGGAATTATACCCCTGGCAGGGGGTATAATGGGCGTGGGGTATTCAACCCCACCCTTGGGGCGGCAGTAGCTCAGTCCGTAGAGGACTTGGCCGTAGAGGACTTGGTTTGGGAACCGGAGGGTTGCCGGTTCAAGTCCAGCACAAGTATGGAGGTGGACTGGTGGCAGGAGAGGTGCCAGTTCCCCTCCTGGTCACTGCGGAGGTGCCCTTGAGCAAGGCACTTAAACCCCAACTGCTCCCTGATTACATGGCAGCCTATCACTCCACCATTCCACGTTTCTGTCATTGCATGTCTGTGGGCCTGTCTATTGTGTGTCTGTGTGTGTCCCCACGAAATCGTCTGCGTTGTGTTGTGTAATAAGGATGACCGGAGAAAGGATCACAACTTGACCACGGTTTATTCAGCCTGGCGAACAGACAGACAGACAGTTGTTCGGGATCAGCGCAGCACGGGTCGTTCATATGCTAATATAAAAGGGGGGCTAATATTAGCAATCTACATGTGTGATTCATTCATCCGATAAAAATCTACATTTCCAAGTGCATTCACATTTATACAATCACACTGTTTTGTCAATACTTGAATGAAGAATGTCTGAAGATAATCGGCATTGATTTAGAACTTTCAGTCATAGCATTATAAATGAACAATACAGGAGCGCTATTCGTTCATGACTTACCGTGGCACAAGCCCATTTAACTCTGAGGGAGGCCACGGATTTCATCACACACAGTACCTCCCCTAGGGGTCGCTGTATTCACAACTATATAATATATAGTACATTAGGCAGAACAGTACCAAAAGCATGCAAGTGGAATAAACCAAAACATTCTTGTTACATCTGCATGTATCTCAGGCCTGTGTGTAAATAGTAGAGTGAAAAAAGAATTTCCCCATTGTGGGACAAATAATGGAAATCTACTACCAAGCCAGGCAGTGTTCAGGCTAGAGGCCAGTCTAAAGGCAGCATTGGCAGTAGGGTGATTGGATGAAGATTGGGCCGTTGTATTCGTCATACATATGAATAGTGTTTCTGCCTATGCAAATTAAAACATATTCAATAATTATGGAGCATATTCAATTCATGTTCATAATCAAATTCATTTCAAAAGAAGCTTACAAGTATAAAAAAAAATACTTTGGGGTGTATTTTGGGCATACTCGATTTGTGTATAGCTAATTTGCATATAACACAAAACATTTTACTTTTCATGGGTACTTTCCTTGTGTAAAGTTTCATTTTGATACAAGTAAAGAAAAAAAATCGCCCCATTGGGGTGTATTGCAGTCTGGCCTTATTGGCACACATCTTGGGTTAATGAGAATTTAACATATTTCCTCAACTAGGATTTCTTAGGACTTTTAGTATGTTGTTCTGGACCCCTCATAGAAATGATCTAAGCTGATTTATTTTATTTTTTTACAATTTGTCTGTCGTAAAACACTACTTTGCCTGTTCTAGAAGTCAAAGCTCTCGATCTACCGGTCAATCTTCCAACCCTCACCGATGGTCGTGACAGATAGCCGATGACTAGGGATGGATATTCGATCACATTTTCTTAGTCGAACGTCGGGAGAAGGAACGATCGACTATCGATTCATTATTAATATTTCTATATAAAAAATGATTATTTATGAAACTTTTATAAATTAAAAATGCAATGAAAATACAGCGTGAGTTTCCTCAATGAGATCTTTATTAGGAGAAGTGCTGCGGTGCTGTAAAACGGGCACGCCCCCACACTGGACATACACTGATGTGTATGTCTGAAACTTTATACTCTCATTCTGTTTACCCTGTCTTGATTGAGTACAAATTAGTTTATTGATAGGTGCCTTTGAGGTGGCCCCTTTTTTGTGTTTAAAAAATAGATGTAGAGGGCCCCTGGCTATGCTCGCCACTGAGCCAAACTAACAATCAATTAGGCTACACAACACAGCCTCATAAAAAATAATTAGTAACTCACATACAATTTCAACACCAGTCTACAGACTATTGTTGAGAAAGATAAGCATGTTGACATGATCTGGGGTCAGACCCAGATCATAAGTAAAAAGTGATCAACAAAAAACTGTGTCTATCTGTGTTTGCTCTAACAACAGCTTGCGACCGCAACCTGTTTTTAGAGCTCCCACCAGGATATATATGTGGTTGTGATTGTTGAAGTGTTTCTGCAGCAATGCAAATTCCAGGTCACAGTTATGGAAAGAGGCATCATGTCAAAGAGGGGATAGGGAGTGAGGGGCAGGTTGTCCATTAAGCAGACTGACTGAGTGGGGGTAGAGTCTATTGGCCAGCCTGTTGGTTTTAGCCCTGATGGGCCTATATCTTCTCCCAGAGGGAAGTGGTTGGAAGAAGTCTTTCCTTCGAAAAGAGCACAGGTCAGGTGTCAACCGTTAGCCTGACAAACGGGGTTGTCATCGCAATGATCCTGGATGAAGCACGAGTACATGGAAATGTTGAGGAGTGTGTGATTCTACATATGGTCTCTGCCCTCATGCCACTCCCTGCCAGATCCTTTTATTTGGCCCCAACTGCTAGCTGATAGAGTTAGGGATATTATAACCATACATAAGGGTTATTCTATAAATGTAGGTTATTGTATACATTAAGGTTAGGTTTATTGTATACATTAGGGTTAAGGTTATTGTATACATTACGGCTAGGGTTATCTTATACATTAGGGTTAAGGTTATTATGGTAAACCTTAGGGTCATAGGTTAACATTAAAATATATAAAGTGAAAAACACAACTAGACCTCATAAATGTGGTAAAAGTATGGCTGTTGAGTATCAACACAACACAGTTTGCAGAAATTGCACTGTGCTAATACGTGATGTGTGATAGGATGACCATGTGATGTGTTTTACTCACTAGTTTTGGAGAAAATGTCCTAGAAAAACTTGAATAGCCTATGCATATTTTTGCTGTTGCAAAATGCATTATGTTAGTACTTTGAAGTGAAGGATAGACACAATTTTCAATTAGGTCTTGCAGTTAGTCAAATGATCATACAAAGTGCTCTACTGACTTCTAGTACACAAGGACACATGTGATTTTACTGTATAGTTTTGGAGAACATGTCCTTTGAAAACCTCAAATATGCATATTTTGCCCGATGCAAAGTGCATTATGTTAGTGCTTTGAAGTGAAGGATAGACACCATTTTCAATTAGTTCTTGCAGTAACTTATATGATCAAACAAATTGTTTGTGACTACAAGTACACACATAATTAGCTGAATTTACTCTATAGGTATGGAAACAATGCAGGATGATATACATGTTGACAATTATTTATTTTTTTACTCAAAAAAGAGACTGGTCGCTGCCACTTGTGTCTGTTCTGGACTACGGTGAAGTTGTATATATGCATGCCTCGTCTCAAAGCTGACATGCCCTTGACACTGTGTATCATGGAGCTCTGAGGTTCATCACTGGTTTCAAAGCACTGACTCATCACCGTACCCTATATGAGCGGGTTGGATGGTCCTCATTATCAAAACGCAGACTGAGACACCTGCATATTGTCATTTATAAGGCAATCCTAGGTTTTCTTCCTTCTTACCTTCGGTCCTACATTAGCTGAAGTAATGCTGGGACGTATATCTTCGGTCTCAGGATTTGTTCTTGCTGTCTGTCCCAAAAGTCAGAACTGAACTAGTTAAGAAAGCTTTTAGGTTTGCTGCTCCCTCTGCCTGGAACTTCTTACAAAAAACTTTGAAACAAAATGACTTGGTCTCGTTGGACTCTTTTAAGGTGAAATTGGATGACTTGGAGGCAGAAACATCTGGTTGTGGTTGTTTTGCCTGAGGCTTTTATTACTGTAG
This sequence comes from Enchelyopus cimbrius, assembly GCA_027122795.1. NCBI lineage: Eukaryota > Metazoa > Chordata > Actinopteri > Gadiformes > Gaidropsaridae > Enchelyopus > Enchelyopus cimbrius. The sequence goes on from JAOPJJ010109416.1 coordinate 9,146, forward strand.
CTGACCTTCAAATGTTGCTGTTTTGCATGCTTAGTGTCTTTAATGTTTATGTGTACCTTGTGTTTATGTGTATGGAGGATTATGCTGCTGCCTGTTTTAGCCAGGACACTTTTCGTAAAAGACAATTTCTAATCTCAGTGAGTCATTTTTCCTGGTTAGATAAAAATAAAAATAAAAATGTGAAGAAGCATAACCTATTTACAACTGGTGTTGGCACAGTAGTTAGTGGTCTTATGAGGTGGTGATATATTTAGCTTAATTAAACCATGGTCTAATAAGATTATACAATAAATACATTTACATCAAAAGCCACACCATAATCGAAAGTACAAAGTTTAATTAAGTGTTTATTTGTTCAAATGAATTGTACCTTGTATATACCTATATGCAGTTAAGGATCAAATGAAAAAGAGAGTAACCAGCCACTTTGTAATCCAAATAATCAGAATTTGTAGCGAGTTAAAATAAATTGTATTTCTGCATTAATTAACATTTTCTTCAAAGAAATGCTGATAAATTAAGTCTTAGCACATTTATTGTTTCCACATTTTCAATGTAAATGTCAGTTAACAAAACTTCTTATGGAAGGACAATGAATCCTGAAATCAGACAGTATATGTATACACACAAAGCTCCAGTTAAAAACATTATCAATAATGTAATCATACAAAAATACTGATTCAAGATCATTAAATTCTGTTTACATCATTGAGTCTTTTGCTCGCCATGGCACTTTCATAGCATAACGCAAAGTGTACATAATTTGTGTCAGTTCAAGGACAATATTCATTGCTGATCAGCCCATTTGAAATTTAAGTTGAATTAAATAAACGCTGTGCACAAAAACCTTTTAATGAATGTTTTCAAATAAAACACATCTTGGTCATGCATTTCAAAAGTTTTGCCTCACTGTATGGACAGGTCTTGGCGCTGAATCCAATTTACACCCCTTCCCCTATTCCTTGCCTGAGCCTTCCCCTTGCCCCTCAATAAGGAGTTGACGGAGCAAGAGGTAAGAACGTTCTCTAAAGAAGTGAAACATCACTCCATTACCATTCACGTCATCAATGTTTGACACTAGCGGACTGCTACGTCAACAGCAGTGGTAAGAGTAAACACAAACACATTAAAATGCTGTCCTCTCAGGTTCTGATGACCATTGCCTGGACATCATAACCTGATGTGTTGGACGACTGAAGATCGTCGGCAGAAAATGGAGTCGGACGATTCAGTCAGCTCTGTTCTCCCCGACATGGTCAAAAAGGTGCGAAGAACACACCTAGCCGACTACAGACTTGACTGTACCTCCTGCGCTTGCACGAGATGTAATGTCTCCATTATGCAGATTAGCAGGCAGCACTAATCTGTGTTGTGGCCATAAACGAGACGAAAGCTGGAAATGACAGGACATCTCTCGAGACCAAAAAACAGAGCAAGTAGCCAAGAGGCATTGTTGTAATTACTCGCTGAACGGAAAAAAATTATTAAAACGATGCTTAGTGATACGACGATACTGGTGGTGTCAGCTCTCTGGCTTCTTGTTGTGGAATTGGAAAGATGTTGCAGGTGAAAAATGAGGACAAATCACACTCAGTGTAAGGACAGGTTGACTGTGTCTAAACAATTTAAAATGGTGTTTCAATTGTGATTATTCAGAGTCATAAAGTCATAATTGCCTCATGCAGCATTATCACTGCAAAGTCACCACACTAATGTCATAGCATAATGGAATGTGAAAAGTTCAAATGTCAAGTCAACGTACTCATAAATCAGCATTTATCCGTAGTGACATTTCTTGTTTGACTTACCATTCTCACTTAGAGGCTTTTGATTTCGCTGGTCAAGGGCTAGCCCTCCACCAATCAGATTGGAGTTGGTAATGCCCGATTTCACAATGGTCGAATTGGCTGAAAAGAACATGGACGACGGCCAACCTCACCGAACACACCAAAAAGACTCATGCCTGGTGTGTCTCGGCCCTCATGTGACATGTTAAGGGTTATCGAATAGCTCAGTTTGACAAATAGCAATAGCAGATAGCCAACTACAACCCCCTGAAAGGAATACCGGAACAGTAGCATCATCAGTGATTGAAAACACATAACTGAAAATACTACACTGTGCTTTTCCTTCGGTCCCTGTTGGGTAGGGTAACCAGATGTCGTCTTTTGACTCTGTTTGAGAGCTAAAAAAAAACCTGTTGGGGGAATTTCCAAATTGTCCGGAATTTTGTTGTTCAACAACCTCAAACATGTTTACATAGAATATGCGACGCGGTTTCTCTGTGTTGCTCACAAACTAGTTACGCCATCCTCCTACTCAGTTCTTTGCATTGTAACTGATTAGGGGGAGTGGCTGGTAGAGCCCGTCAGCGAAGGAACCCACACATGTTAGTTTTTCCAGTCATGCGTTATGATACGATGTTCGAGCAGTGTTTGTGACGTTTGATTTCAATCACTAGTTA
>JAOPJJ010109460.1:0-11595 GCA_027122795.1 Enchelyopus cimbrius
CCTCCAAACTAGAACAGCCTGAAACAGGCACACATGAGCATTTTTTTCACCAAAACCGGCTCACAGGGCATTCATTAATACTAGAGACTACTGCAAAATTAACGAACAAACGAAGAAATTACTTTTTTTTTTATTTCCTCTTATGATTTTATGCTTGTTTTTTTATTTGAATGCTGTATATGTATTTATGTATTTATTTTTTTTGCTATGCTTTTTTTGTATTTTAATGCTTCTATGTATGTAAAGCACATTGAATTGCCTTGCTGCTGAAATGTGCTATACAAGTAAATTTGCCTTGCCTTGCCTTGCCTTGCCTAGGTCCCACACATGAAGGGACAGCTTGCTGACTTGGCAGAGCTGTCCCCTGCTTTGGAAGAGGACAACAGATGATTTGACTCAGTTTAACACAGCGTCTAGTTTCTTACTTGGATTCCATATTGATGTGCGTATATCCTCACGGTGCCTCTGACTAGTTTGGATGTGCCTCTGACTCAAACACTCGCCCACTAGGAGGGGCAGCAGTAGCTCAGGGGGTGAAGAGGGTTGTTCGAACTGGCTACCTTCGACAACAGGAAGGTTGCTAGTTCGAGCCCCGGCTCCTCCTCCTCCTGAACGAGACACCCAACTCCTACCTGTTCCCCACATGCCGGCTGTCGCCTTACATGGTTTGACCCGCTGTCGGTGTGTGAATGACAAAAACATGTACTTGTGAGTCTCTTTGGATATACATTGCACGTCTCGTGAAAACAGCCTACGGTTCGGTCTCTGGTTTGCTCTGGTGGCAGGAACTCACTTGGCCAGCGCGGTGAAGGCCAGGTCCACGTTGAGGCCCGACCGGGCACTGGTCTCCATGAAGGGAACCCCAAACTCCTGCGCGGGACAGGCAGAAGCAACAGACAGGTATCTGTTTCTGTATTCTGTGTGTTTGTATCCGAGGAATCAAGCGATTGCGCTGGCATTGATGAGGGACAATCTGTCTTCTAGTGTTACTGTAAACATATTTAAGAGAAAGTATTATATCGAAATAAATATCTACATCTATATAGATATGTATATGTCATATTATAAAGGTTACATGACAATGGAATAGCACCACCAGCTGAATAGATTGCAGAGTCTGACAGAGACACTAACGATCACATCTCCCAGTTGACGAAGACATAGGAGCGCCTTCAAGTGGTGGGATTCATTTGACTTCCCATCGACATGAGAAATACTAATTTTCAAGGGTGCAGTATTGGCTGTAGAAAACATTATTCTGGTTTCTGATTTCTTTCAGTTCTTTCCTATTCTATTCATAGGTTATCACCCAACAGGCCATTAAGAAATACATAAGGAGATATGGACTACAAAAGGGGATACGGACTACATTTCCCAACCCCTTCCAACCTTTCACCTGCCACACAAAATATTCTCCAGTTCTCAAATCGTCTTATATAAGAAGCTTAAGCGAATGATCTGTTCCGGACACACGATACAAAGCCCTTTTGAAAACAGGAACATCTGTGCGTTGACAGATGATTTGCGGTCTACCCTGGTGTGTTAGTATTTTACCTGACCAGTCGCCCTCACCTTGGCCAGTCTCTCCCCATCCTCCCGCTTCACCACCCTCTCGTGAGTCGAGTCGGCCTGAAAACGAGAGACACCATCACCACTGCATCCTCCCCGCCCCACACCGCGTTCACGCCGCCGCCTGTCAGCAGGGCACTTACGGGTGGATTACACCAATGTATAACACTTTCCCCAAAAACCTAAAACATGTGGATTTCTCCTTTCCCATGATGCCTTGCCTTGTTGCCCAGCAGCATCAGGACCACGTCTTCTTGGGCGTACTCATGGATCTCTGCCAGCCAAGCCTGGGGAGAACAACAGAGGACATCAATTCACCACACACACACGCTCGCACGCATGCACACACACACGCACACACACACAGAGAGATGACTGGTCAGTACTACAGAACACTCGGTCAGTACTACAGAACACTATGGGTCAGTACTACAGAACACCTTGGGTCAGTACTACAGAACACTATGGGTCAGTACTACAGAACACTATCGTCAGTACTACAGAACACTATGGGTCAGTACTACAGAACACTATGGGTCAGTACTACAGAACACTCGTCAGTACTACAGAACACTATGGGTCAGTACTACAGAACACTATGGGTCAGTACTACAGAACACTATGGGTCAGTACTACAGAACACTCGTCAGTACTACAGAACACTATGGGTCAGTACTACAGAACACTATTGGTCAGTACTACAGAACACTCGGTCAGTACGTTTTCCAGTCTCGGTCCCACCCTGACGTTGCGCAGGAACATCTGGACACATTAGCAGAGGTTCCCTTGGAGGCAGGTGTTGTGGTGTAATATTCTCAACACCTGGACGATGTCTCATTACCAGATATGGTTCATTAGCAGTTAATGCCACAGCTGGAGAAACGCTCACAGACAAGCTGTCCACTCAGAAATATCATTCTGCCCTGCTGAATTCTAAATGAAGCGCTTTTACAATAATTAAAATAACATGAATGCTGAAAAGTAAGACGTGTTTCAAAAATGTATGAATCACAGAGACATATTTAAATGCAGACTTGAGGCAATGCCAGCAGCGAAAACACTGCCAGACAAAATGAAACATCTAAAGCAAGCAAACGTTACGCAGAACATACTCTACTGCTGATAGACTGGACACGGAAAAACAACGCACACGCAAAGGACATTAGAAAATGTGAGCCGGAACACGCAAATAACGTGTACACACACAACACACTGAATCTCTCTCTCTCTCACTCACTCACTCACTCACTCACTCACTCACTCACTCACTCACTCCCGTACTCTCATACTCTCATACTCTCATACTCTCATACTCTCATACTCTCATACTCCCATACTCCCATACTCCCATATCAGCAAAGGCCTTGGGAGCAGGGCTTCATGCTCCAGGGCATTCGGATAACATCCCAGAATGTCCCAGAATGTCATCCCAGAGACCCAAACACAGGCTGACTGATTCACAATGACAACATAGATGTTGTAGGGGCGACGCCACATCTTGACCTACGCATAGACTTCACCGGCTGCAATGACCTGATGCCAAAATTGGCACAAAAATGGTTAGTTATCCAATCCAACTTTATTTGTTAAGCCCTTTTAAAAACAAATGATTACCAAATTGCCTTGCAGAGTTACAGTTGCCTTACAGTTGACAGTGTATTTGAAAACACTGTTCTTGTTTTCAAATCAGAGTTTGGAATGCCATATTTTCCCCTCTACGCTCAGGATAACTTTACAACATCGGCACACGTCGTTCACATCCATGATCTTGAATCTTCATTGCCACAACGATCTCAGAACAGGTCGCTAGCGATTTGTTTACTACTGTGAAAGCGGAGGCTTCCTACCTTCGGCACACAACATACGTCATGACCAAACGTTACTGATTGGTTAAGGGAACTCCAAGCCTCACGCAAGCCTCCGCCCATTACAGAAATCTAAATCTAATGACGGTGTCCCAGACTGAATGATGGGAGAGAATCGTAGTCAAAGGCTGGTAATGGCCAGGCTACCTCTCCGGAGGCCCCGAGTCTAATCAGTCTGACTCGGGTCAGGTGATGCTGCTCAAACCAGCCGTCCACCACGCCGTCCCTGCACGGCTGGACGGGGACAGGCTGTGGGTACTCATGGGTGACAGGCCTGGGGATTTGTGTGCAGTAGAAGGAGGAGTAAGGTGAATGGTTTCCCTGTGGGGGCAGGTCAACTCCTTAATGCGATGGATCTCTGAACGGCCATCCGATTTCAGGATGTGAGTCAACCGGAATGGGGTTTAAGATAGGGTGACCAGATGTCCCGGTTTGACCGGGACAATCCCGATGTGACCGGGACAGTCCCGATTTTGAGTCTCGTGTCCCGAGTCCCGACAACACCAGTTCGGGACGCTATAGTGTCCCGGTTTTAGTGTCCCGGGTCCCAACAGTCCCGATTTTGAGTCTCGTGTCCCGACAAGACCAGTTCGAGACCACGATGCAATGACACTGCCCTGGCACAGCGCCAGCATAGTCTACTTTATCTTAATATATCACAATGAAGTTTAAGTATCCAGCAAGTTTTTGTGGTTGTTGTGTGTGTCTGCAAACATGCTGTCGGCTTGTCCATGAGCCGCCGCCGCCGCCCCCCACCCCTGCTTCGATGTGCGGCTACCTTGTAATGTCCCGGTTTTTGGTTCGAGAAATCTGGTCACCCAAGTTTAAAGTAAGATCCACCTGGGGACTGGACAAACTTTGCAGAATTAACTTCACTCTTAATCCTTTAACAACACGTCGGCCGTTTAGTTTTGAATGTTGAAACAAAAATGATTGGAAAAAAGGAGCTAACTGGCAGGCATGCTAGCACACGCACGCTAAAGTCATCTCGACAACACCATTAAAATGCAAGGACACAAACACACACACGCGGTCATCTCCGGGGCACGGTGCGGTGGGGGCAGAATAAATAATACCGCCACATGCCAATTTTAAGTGGATGAGAAGAGTAGCATTTACTGGTAGCACGATGGGGATAAATCAAGGAAGACATCACGGACTCGGACAAGCATACGAGAGAGAGGGAGAGAGAGAGAGAGAAAGAAAGGGGAGAGAGAAGGAAATAGACAGAGAGAAAACGAGAGAGGGGGCGGGAGAAAGAGAGACACTCGGGGTAGAGACTGGTATGGTATGTCTCAATGCTTTTAAAAGCTAGGCGGGGGGAGCCTCACTTTCCGTGAGCCTCTTCCCCACCGGCTGCACCTGGCCCGGGACGGCGGGGCCGGGCAGAGTGGGGGCCTTGTGGAGAACAGCCCGGTACCAGCCGGGCAGACAACACTAAACAAATACCAGCAGTGGCGTTCCTGCTGCGCCCAGCCAGGCAAACACACGCAGACAGTTGAATGATTGGGAGGGCGTGTGCAAGGGACCTTGCAATTAAGTACTACTAGGATGTAGACTTCCGTGAAGGTTCTGCCTGGCAGACGAGTCTGTTTGGCCTTTCTTCTGAATCCTTTGATGGTTCTATTTTTAAAAGCCGCTTTCCTTTCGTGCAGAATACAAACGCTGCTGTCAGCGCTTCAAGCTATTGTATTATTGCTACAGTTTGAATTCATTTAGGAACAATGCTTACTTAAATATTGACTCCCACGTTATTTATGCTATTAAGATTGCTGTCCATCGCCGGGACTCGACCCTCAGTGGCTGCAAAGACGAGGGTCAGAGGTCATGATACACATGACTCATCAGCAGCAGCAAGGAGGGCAAATGCCATTTCATTGGCTGCTTGTTCTGTCCGTCTGGAACAGAACACTAATGAGACAGAGTGGCCGACGGTTTGGCGGAGGAGAAGATCAATCATTCATATCTGTTGTACGACTCCAATAAACCTAGTTATCCGACTGGATGAACTGCTGTTGTGGCGCAGTGATCTCGTTTGATTTTCAGACGGAGAGCAGAGCATTATGGGAATTATCCTGCGAAGACGTGCAGTCATGATAAACCCGAGTCTGAATCTGCATTTGGGAGAATATGAACGCTGTCCTGGGAAATGCGGGCGGCCTATGGCAGCCAAGCTGAGGTGAGACAGCTCTGCTCTGATCTGTGTTGAAGGCAGACGCGCAGCTCCAGCACTATGTGGAGGCTGAGCTGCTGACCCTAACATCTCTGCTCTTTTATTCTGCTGTCCACCAATACACACACATGCTGGTGCACGCACAAGCAGTCAAAGGCTTCAGACACATTCACACACACTCTTGTGGGCACATGGACACACTTCTGCATGCATACACACACATACACACAATTATTGCACTATTCCTTGCACAAATGCATTGCACTAATGACTTATTACCAAATCAGATGGTTGGAGACTAATCCAACAGGGAATTGTACTTCTGCAAATCAAACGCCCTTTTGAAGGCCAGCCTGCAGACGCATAAAGTAGCAGAAAGACCAAATAAAGCAGGGGGTTCCTGGTGGGTTTGATTAGCGACTGGCCCGGAGCAGAAGGCTGCTTCAGATGGGGGGGGGGCCTGAATGACTGATGCACTTTCAAGAACCAGTGAGGAACGCTGCTTCCGTGTGGATGAACCACACCAAAAGAACGGAGGGTGGAGTTTAAATAATGGATGGGGCTGATAAAAACATGTTTACAAGGCGGAGAGGAAGAGATCTTCTCTCAACTTTCTTCAAATAACGGCGGTCAAGTGCTTTCGTGGTTCAGAGGATTTACAGCTGTGCTTAATCGTTCTGATGAAACCTCATTACGATTCCTGCTCATTAAAAGCTACCAGGCTTAAATCACGGTTATAATTCGTTCAACTGTGAAGGAGCAAAATAAGTGATTTGTAGGCGTACAAATCAACGAGGGACCAGTAAAAAAGTATATTATTATATGTCCAAATTCCATTAGTTTACCATGACAAAAAACCTTGCCCATATGGTACCGGTTGTAAATACAAACACAAACGTCCTGTTGTGTTCTTAAGCCCATTTACCCAAATAAAAGATAGCAAATCCTCATTCACTACGCTTTGTGTTAAAAAAAAGACATAAACTCCAGGGTCTTGCCCAGACCTGTGAACACATGGAGCAAATCTCACACTGAACACATTGTTTTCTTACCGAAGATTTTTTCGTACCTCATTCCTCCCTGACAAAAATGTACTGGTACTTGTAAGTCGCTTTGAATAAAAGCGTCTGCCAAATGCCCTACATGTACTGTAAATGTAAAATAAAACAGCTTCTAGTTAAGTAGCGCTCTCAGCCAACAAGATCACTTGTTAAGCTAAAAAGGGCTGACAAACAGTATTTACCGACGGGGCCTCATGGCTAGGGAGCCGGGCTTGTGCTCGGCGGGTTGCAGGTTCGGTGTAAGATAAAAGATGAGCAAACGTTTTCTTCAGTCGCCCACACAGCGGCCGAGGGAGTTGTAGTCAAATCCGTGTCACCGTGCACAGAGAAGGGTGACTGAATTGACTTGGCACAACACTTGCGGCAATCAGAAATGAACCCTGAAACGTGGTTCTGCTGTCCCGTCTTTGGGGGGACGGGGGCCTGGCGCCGTGCATCGCCTGGTTCAAGACATTCTTGGATCCTCCTCGACCGCTCGGAGAACAATCGCATCTTGCAATCTGTGTGCCTCTGTGTGCCAAGATATCCTTTGTGTCTTAAAAATAAGGACAGCTGGCACAAGCGGCCCGTTTTTTGTTACACATTTTTCCTGCGAAATTCATACCAACCCAATATTGTGATTTCCTGAGATGGCCCAAAGAATATCCTGAGAACGGCAAACGCAAATGCACAAAAGGACACATCTTTGTGCATCCCCTCTGGCCGGATTGCGTGGTCCAGGAGGAGCATCCCGGGGTCCGTTCCTTCACTACAGAGGATTAATACCGTCCAGGCTTCACAGGTCATACCTCCCTTCACTATCGGTCTAATGCTGCATTCTATTGTGTTCGGGACTTCGGGAAAACCGACCTCCACCTCGAGAACGGCCGATCAAATCGGAGGTCCGGAACACAAACACGGGCTATTTGGGTGCAGACCGAGTCGGTTGGATTTACGTCAATGTGAGAAATATTAAGGTTAAAGCCCATGTTTTATATACTGATCAATGTTTAAGAATCTGCCAACACAGTGAGACAAACCAGGTTCACCAGTTAATGTGTGGCAGCATAACCTGGAGACTCCGCACCTAAAAAAACCTTGAGGCCCCCAACAAAACCATAAAAACGCATTCCAAAACTAAAAAACATGCCACTCAGTCCCAAGAGATAAGACCCAAGGAAGGACAGGCCCTGCACGTGCACAACCACAGGGGGGGCACCCACTTAATTTATCACCATACAGACAAAGACCCTCAAACTCCAGGTATATAACTCAGAGAAAAGGAAACCAGAGTCAGAACCCTCCAGCAGAGCATCCTAGATCCGAAGCTCTGTGTTCTCCGCGCGTATCTTTACAATTCCCCTTTAACTCCGCTCGTATACTTATTAGTACAAATAAAGCGGTTAAAATTGAGTCAGATTCGAGAATCATTCTTCAAAGAACACGGCATCACAGTGAAAATGTCAGGGCACACAGCAATAGCCACTTCTGCTAACGTTACCGCTACACCAACACAATGTTAAGTTCTGTGATAGCCGAGGTTACATGATACTCGAATGAACCAAATTGTACTACATCATGCCGTCTGTGTTCAGTCATAGCCCTGAAGTAGTTTATGTATGATGATATGGCTTGCTTATGATACTCATAAGCTAACAAAACAAACATTAAACTTTCTCGGGCATCCATGTTTTCTCCGACTGTTGCAATGGAACACATTTACAACGGACGTCGGGAGAACGGACTCGGATTCATCGACTGCCGACATCCAACAGAACGCAGCATTAACCTCGCCTGGCCCCCCGCTGATACAATGGAGCCTCTGCTCTCACCAGGTTCCACCGTGAGTCCACAGGGAGCCGTCACAGCCCCCCGCTGTGTCCATGACAGCCGTCACTCAACGCTGGCATCGCTCTCATGCAGAGCGTCTGAGCAGCCATGATCCAGTTCCACCCGTCTTTTCCCTTCCCTGAACCTCAGTGAATAGACAGCTCCCTCCAGCACCCTTGCTAGAGAGGCATGCTGATGGCGAGTGGGTGGGAGGATGTGTGTGAATATGAGGGGTTAGGCAACTGAAGGGAGGACGGGGTGCTGCTCGGAACGCTGCTCAGGGCAACCAGGAGGACAGCGACAGCCGTTAACTGGGCAGTGGCTGGTGAAGGCAGGCCAGCAGGAAGGTGCAAAAGCATGTCTTTTGCAGTATGCTATGCTGCTGTGACTGTTAAAGGAGTATTCCGGTATTTTACACTTTAAGCCTTATTTCCAGTTTGTTTATGATGAAATAGATCGGTTCAGGTGTTCATTTCGCCAAAATGCTGCGTTTGGAGAAGTTTAGCTTTTTTTGTAGCCCCACCGTAGAAGTACTGTAGAGGAAATACTGTCATCGGTCCTAAAGCAACATTAAACGTTTTTATTTTCATTTGCAAAGCTGTGAAACTCATCGAGTGGTCACTGGTGTTCGTTGATGTTCGACCCAAAAAAATCTGAGCAAAGTAAGCTTTCCAGCAGGCTGTACGAGTCATTTTGTTGTAGCGAGGCCACCGGCAGGAACCGGAAAATAGATTGTTTACATTCTGAAAAATAGTAACGATCGTCTAAACTTCTGCAGGAAAGCTTACGTTGCTCTGAATTTTTTGTTGTCGAACATCAATGAACACCAGTGACCAGTAGGTGAGTTTCACAGCTTTGCAAACAAACGTTTAATGTTGCATTAGGACCGATGACACTGGGTCCTATTTCCTCTACAGTACCTCGACAGTGGGGCTACAAAAAAAGCTAAACACAGCATTTCGGCGAAAAGAACACCTGAATCGATCTATTTCATCATAAACAAACTGGAAATAAGGCTTAAAGTGTAAAATACCGGAATACTCCTTTAAAATGAAACCAATGAGACAAACACATTGCGCAATGTGTAGGTGTGTGCATGTTGCATGTTCCTCTGTGCGTGTCAATATATTTGGTCGATTTTTGTGTTTCTGTGCATGTGTAGTGCATGTGTCCTCGTGCGTGTCCGTGCGCTGCCGTGCATGAAGCCAGCAGGAGCCAGGTCAGCAGCAGGTAGATGAGGTCAAGCAGGCTGTGAGACGACGCTGGGACGAGGCTGTGGGACAAAGCTGTGAGTCGAGGCTCAGATGAGGCCGTGATCTATAAAAGCAGCGGCAGAGACCTGCTGGGGAATATTTGTCATGCAAGGGATCAGATTCTAGGCCGAGTGGTTGTGAGTGACAAGTTAATGACCCCAGACCATGTCTGACAGCATCCATCACACCTGGAAGGGGAGCATAACCTGTGGAATCCATTTTCCCAAAACAGTGCTTACACTTGCTCCCCACTCCCAATTGAACGGCTATATTATATTGCTTATACGGCTACGAGTGATGAGGCCACCGTAGGTGAACAGTTCACATCTTGGCAGATTGCCTCCTGCCGTCGGCGCCTGGAAACAACGTGGAAAGAATATTTAAAGTGATAGCCAACAAGACACGGGAAAGTGAGCCAGAACAAGAGACTGGATCTCTGAGAGCTCCGCATCGCCTGTCCTCTACGCCACAAACAACAACGCAAGGCACGGAGGAACAGGGAAATGACTTTGCTTCTTGCGTCTGTCCTTGGGAAGGGCATTCATCTCAATTCCAATCAATAAACAACGCTCAGCGCTCGTTACGAGACGGCCCAGGAGTATCACCGCACCTATTTGTCTCCATGATTTAACGGGTTAGTATGGGAGAGAAGATTGAGCCGGACAAAAAGGCCTCCAAGCGGGAACAACAGACGCCCTTCAACGGCCCGCCCACACACACACATACGCACGCACGCACACACACACACAATATGAGGGCCATCTTGTATGTATGGTCGGTTCATTCACACACACCTGCTGCACATGATGATGATTTTTTACGAGACCGTTTTTTTGGGTGCCCCCCGCCCCCAGGCACTTGGTGCCCTACGCGCAGTGTGTTCTGAGCGCCGGACTAAGAACACAATGCTGTACGTGTCCAGAGATACAATATACCGGTGGGGGGGGGCATGACCTGATTTGATCCGGATCACTCAGAACAAACTCAAAAAGGTATGCTGACATGTCTAATAACTTACTTTTTCATGTTCACAGAATGGTTGAGAACGGAACCGATTGGTAATGTAACCGTGGCTTTGTCGGGTCCGGCGGAGGGATTAGTTCTGCACGGGAGGACGGGTATTTCATTCATTCGCAGCGCCGGACCGGTGCGCCTGCTGCCGTGGCACCCAGGGCCACAACATCCATCACCCACAGGCGGCCCGACCCGGCGGCTCAGAGCCAGAACTCAGAGCCAATAGCCGGCTGGCTTTATCTGAGGCCCGAGGCAATTACATATCTCGAAGGCAGGCGAGTGCCACCGTCGCAAATGCCAAGCGTGGAATATTTAAACAACCCTTAAGCGATGAATGCTGTTCATCCTCCGCTAAATCCTCAATGTGCTCCAAACAAAGTTGTGCCCTTTTTGTGGTCAAACTTTCTGGAACAGGAGAGCGATGCACACCTACCCGCGTGTTGTCGAAAGACGTTCTGTTGGTGACATCGTAGAGCAGCAGCAGAGCTAGGATGAAGAGGAGGAGAGAAAGGTCAGGGATATTGAGGACACATTGCCATCCTGATATATTTGATCCTTCACATACAAAGGATCCAAACAATCAAGCGTGGATCATTTGTGTGAGGTATGGACATGAGAAAAAGGTGCGTGCTTGTTATTGTTACTTTTGCACTTTGGCTATGGTTCGAGTCCAGTATTAAAGGAGTATTCCGGTATTCTACACTTTGAGCCTTATTTCCAGTTTGTTTATGGAGAAATAGATCGGTTCAGGTGTTCATTTCGCCGAAACGCTGTGTTTGGAGAAGTTTAGCTTTTTTTGTAGCCCAACTGTCAAGTTACTGTGGAGGAAATATAACCATTTGTCATCGGTC
>JAOPJJ010109567.1:0-11572 GCA_027122795.1 Enchelyopus cimbrius
ACTCCAATGTCACATTAACGTCTACACAAGGGGGCAGTATAGCGCATTCAACCACAACATGACCGACAACCAAATCTAGAAGACAAGTTCTGCATGTGATAAAGTAAATCTGGAAGACACGTTCAGCATGTGATGAAGCAAATCTTGAAGACAAGTATGGCATGTGATGAAGACGGTGCAAATGATGTAATGAAAGTGGTTGGCTTATTGCAACACCTGAAAACAGTGTTTTGTATTTGGACTCAAGGGCGTCGCCATGTTTTTGTGGGTGGGACATATTCTAACAGCGGGTCTGGGGGTCCTCCCCCATAACAATTTTAAAGAAGTAGATGCAATTTCCTGCATTCTAGTGCATTTGACCATGTTTTAAGATTTAAAATGATCTCCCTCTTTCATTGATTTTCCTTGGCGCTGGCATGGTCTGCAATTATGTTCTACTATTATGTTCTGGTGTAATACACAGAGGACTGACACTGACACTTTATTCTCTAAATGGGAGCAAAATATGAGGATTTAAAAAATCTGAGGCAACATGCTAGCCCTACATTAATGTAATGCAGCAAAAAAAACTAAAAAAAAGTTATGAGGAAACAAAATGTGTACCTAGGCTACTCAGAGCCTAAATAAGAATCAATATTTATAGTTTATCGCTGTCATTGATCCGATCCGACTGTTAACATAGGCTTGCTTCTGTGCGTGTTTTGAAAGCGTGCGTGATGCTGCTTTGTGTGTTAAAAAAAACAGGAGTGGACCAGTCATGCACTAATATTTTTGATGGCAAATGTGGGGGGGTCCAAACAACTTTTTTTCAAGGGTTATATTATGGTGACGCCCATGTTTGGACTGCAAAGCTGAAGACAATCACTCCCTTGTAGGACCGGTAGGAAGTGTCCATATTTGGCTTACCGGAGTGCAAGGTGACTCCATGGGGTCGCAGAGGCTGAGGCTGCAGTGGAGGAAGATGTCCTGGTATTCTCCCAAGATGAGGAAGAGCAGGGCAGAGAACCGAGCATTCAGAGACATGCCATTCTCATCCATCTTCACATGACGTTGGTCACTAGGACACCTGGGAGAAAGAAGGGTAGGATCTCTCTTAGTCCCAACTTTCTAAGCACCTATGAAGACAAAGGCTGTTTGTGAGATGGGTTGGGACGTACTTGTTGTGGACGAGGAAGTAGCGCACTTGGTTGTCAGGGTTGGGAGAGTGAGTGGCGTAGCAGTCATCCAGAACAACTACAAACCTTGGGTCTGTCTGTTCTACCGAAACGCCCACATATATAGTGGATCCGAGCGGCAGGTCTACCCGGCCTGCTGGGTAGGGCTCGGTGTATTGGGGGGTGTTGAACAACAACATGATGGCTTTAGATTTGTTGCCCGTGTCCGAAATACCTCCGTCATCCCTTACACGACAGCATGACAAAATCAGAGTGGCTCCGTTCAATACAGCACACGCAAAACCATTTTTCAACCCAGATATTTTAAAGCAGATTTGAATCCAAGGGTAAGAGACCTTTGTAAACACTTCAATGCAGACTCTTATCCTAAATGTGCTACTTACGGTATGTATGGCCTGATGGCTACGTCCAGGCTTGCCTCTGTGTCCAGTGGATAGCCACAGGTGAAGGGAATGCCAACAGGAGGTACCAGGGATCCATTACTTGTGTGGTAAATGAAAAGAATGTTTGAATAGGTGGCATGGGTGTGGTTATGCTGAAAGAAAGAAGTGGATTTTAGTTCATTTATTTCCACATGATTGGCTTGCATCCAAGCAGTCTGTTTATGTTCTCTTGGCGTTTGTTTAAAAGGTGACCATAGTGTTGACTCATTTAGAATTATGAACATTGCTATAATAGCTGTGATTCCATCACTGTAAAAATAGGACAAATGCCATTGTGATGAAGAATAATATCAAACAATAAATAATATTCACCCTCAGCAGGTTTCCACAAATGCCTGCTTGGCGCTTCACCAGGTACCAAACCACGTTGTTTTGCCTCAAGACATGAGAGCAATTTGGTTCAGCCAGATGACCAGAAAATACATCCAAACTTGAATCTTCCATGATTTCCAAATTCAGACCAATGCGGAGTTGACTCTGACCACATACAACCTGGGAGGCCTGATGTAGGAGGTCCTGCTCTGTGTCTATAACAGGGATATCCTTTTGTGCAGCTACGAGCAAGCGAAAACATTAATGGGTTGGATACAAAAAAAGCCATAGATGTTCCATTTTAGTATTTACGCAAATGACAAAACAGATAATGTGCAGCCACAGGATCATGTATTTATTACCTTCACAGACCACACCAGCGTCCTCCTGGTGAACACAGTTGTGGACCCCCAGTCCACTGTGAAAACACTGTGTGAGCTTAGATTCATGGCCGCTGCAGTTTACATCATCCAACACTATAGGCCCTTGGCCAGGTCCAAAACGGGCATTATGTGGTGCAGACAGCACCCTTCCGCAGCCCAACTGGCTACACACCACCTGGGCATCAACAAGTTCCCAGCTATCATCACAAACTGTGCCCCACTGGCCCAGATGGAGGATCTCTACCCTGCCAGAGCAGGAGCCATTCCCGTTGACCAGGCGGACCGCCCCCTCAGGAGCTGGGTTGTTGTCCCTTGTATAATCTGTTGTATCATGGTGAAGGCTTGGCAGAAATGCTGTTATGGCCACCATCGATGCACCTGAAACAAAAATGTCTGTGAACCCGCTACGATCGAGTAAAGGCAGCCAAACAAACCACAAGTGGACCATTACAACATACTTATTTGTTTCATCTTTAAAATGTTAATTTAAAATGTGCATCAAAATTGAACTTAATATTATACGATTATGAAATCTGTCCTGCAAGAATCATCTCTAACTTATCTAGTAGAACGTCGCAGATCTGGTGTAGCTGCAGGTTTACCATTGCAGATACCCTTGTCTTCAATATGGCTGCAGCTGTGGGGGCCAAACCCTTGATGTGTACACTCAGTTATTGACTCTTCATTTCCTCTACAATTGATTTCGCCCAACCAGGTGGGTCCTGTGCCCTGTCCAAAATAAGCTGTAGTAGAAGCTGACATGGCACTGCCACAGCCCAGCTGTCTACACACCACCTGAGCATCATTAAGGTCCCAGTGATCATCACAGACTGTGCCCCACTGGTCATTATGGTAGACCTCCACTCTGCCCGAACAGGGGTTGTTCAGGAGACCATCGACCAGCCTCACTGGAGATGCAGCTATTTGTGTATTGGTTGTTTGAATAATTCGTGGCATGAAGACACATCCACAAATTCTACAGAAATGTAAACCCCTTGATGGGAATCCCGATTTTGGATAGTGTCCATGGACAGATTCTTTTCATAAGAAAATGCTTTTAGTTCTAAAGGAGGCACCTAGATATATAGATAACAAACAACAATTATTCAACAAATAAAGCAACCATGGAAACAGCAGTAAGAAAGAATAATAAGAAGAGATTTGATAAATGTGGCATTGTGGGACTGAACCATTGGAGTGCTGAGTTTACCTGAGGAGGTCCTTGTAACAGTGTGAATAAGCAGCGACACTAGCAGGCTCCTTGCTCCCATGTTGATGGTCCCGTCCGTAAGTGTAAGGGTCATACAGTGATAATATAGACAGTGTTATTCAATCAATTACGTGCTGAGGACACAAATATAAGGGTGAAGCCTGCACCTAACCGTATAGGGATGAGTGTTGGGAAATAGTGGAATTTATAGACTGGATGTCAAAATATATATCAACCATTATGCCATGTGACTATCGGTAAAAAGGAGAATAGTAACTTATTCCTAAAAATAAATTATTGAATAGAATAGCTCCTTCAAATGTCTTTTGAATGGTTACACCATGTATCATCCTTGTCAATAGTAAAGTCAGAAGGTTTCAGCACAAGCACTGCACAAGATTCTGTGGTGGGCCCACAGAATCACTGACAGTTCTGTGAAACACACAAGGATTTCGCTCCAATGCAAGTTAATGACACGCATATCCCGTGGTCCACACACGGATCACCGTTTCAACAACTGGATGCAGATTTAGGTCAACGGGTTAGGGTTAGGGTTAGCTAACCCTTACCTTATCTGTGTGTGGGCCACAGGATATAAGTCTCATTAACTTGCATTGGAGCGAAATCCGTGTGTGTTTCACGGAAATTTCAGTGATTTCATGGGCCCACCACGGATTTTGAGTTAAGCCCCCATGGTTAATTCACAGATTCCTGTGAGACCAGGTTATTTTTTTACCTTGTATTTTCAACTGCTTTTTCCATGTCAATATTTTAATACAGCAAACAAAAACATTATTTAAAAGCTTTCATCGGTTCGATTATTTACGTTGTTTTAGCCTTCCTATGAGTCTTTGTCAACAGACAAGTATTTGTTCACCAATTGTGAATGATTTTATCATATCATTTACAGATCTTTTCTTTGGCAAACTGTGAATGAAATGTATGAATTCATTTATACAGCAGGTTTAATAATTTCTTCAGTAGTTACGGGCTAGATTTATTGGGTCCAAAGTTTTCACTTCATATTCTGTTCCGAGAATGAGGAACAAAATATGAGGAAACAAGTAAATGCTATCTTTATATGCTATCCCCCCCCCCCTTCCACACACACACACACACACACACATACACACACAGATTGTCTGGTGGGGATTGAGGAAGAACTCAAACAATAGCATCATTTAGGAGACGTTCTGATACACCTCTAATGAGTCTTCATGGTGCCATTCTTGGTAACCTTAGGTTTGAGCCTCCTTACTTCATCAGAATGGGTTTCTGGGCCAGATGTCCCTCTTCACGTGGCTGTCTTCTAAAATTACCCTATCAACTTCTTGAATAGTGTCGCCAAGAGACTGACTTCTTCTCCACCACTGTCTGTGGCGCCTGTCACTCATAGGACAACGGAAGATAAGGAGTGCACACATGGTATGAGGATCCTGAATGCTGGAGGAAACGTTAAGGTTTAGGTTTGTGGCAAGGGATATTGAGGGGGTAAGATGGTAAACTCAGCCATGTAGGCTTCGCTTTGGACGGAGGGAAGGGATTAATCAATCAGGAAAACTCATGCTAAGAACTCACAAGCACCATTGTTGAATGGTGCTTGTGAGTTCTTAGCATGAGTTTTCCTCGGATTGTGATTGTCAATGGGACCTAGAGGATCAAACACACTGTTGACCGTTGCTAGGGTAATGCTTTGCGTAAATGGCTTGTCACTTGTGGAACCCTCACAGTCTTTTTAAGGTCAAGTCATTGAAGGTCTTTAGCCTGGTTGACTGTTGGGCATGCATGCATAACTGCTAGGTTGCTGGCTGATTTCTCTGTTCCAGGATTGAATTTATAAGCGTTCGAGAATCAATGTGTCACAAGGCGGTGTTCTCCAGGTCCAATTCAAAGTTTATTCAGACCATAACATGTATACACAGTTTTTGTAAGAATGTTGTGAGAATATCGTGTGGTAACAGACATTAAGCAAATAGTACACATGCACAGCAGAGTGGAAATTTACCAACATACAAGGTTAAATGAGGGTTATACATAATTAATATAGGAATACATGACTCGATTTTCAGCCTGGAAATAGCAAGCATATCTTGTGTGGTTCTTGGCAAGAAATAAAGCTAACCTGACGTGTGCAGTAACTGCCTTGTGCTTGCTTTCAGTATTACTGCCCATACAATAGTGATTTTTGTTTGATTGCCAATGCCTTGGGAAGTCCAAATAGGGCTTTGCCGTACACAGTAAACTGTCTTCATTCAGTAAAGCTGCTGAAACAACATTGTTTGAAACATTACTTTATTTTTCACCACATTTCAGGTGTAAAACACGTATGCCGGAATGTTTGAATGTAAGTTGGGAAACATTGTAAAGTTAGTCGGATAGTGAATGTTAGTTGGGTATGTGTTGTACTGTAGTTCAGGCGGAATACCTTCCTCTGAAATTATTCTGGCCCTGACTTGTATCCTCCCAAACACCTATCCAGTTCAACAGCAATACAATTCTTGCAAAACAGGTTGCTCCTCGCTGACAACAAACACTCTTTCCCCACCACATGTATAACCAAAGATTAGCCCTTGGTATAGTCTATATAATTGACAATTGTAGGGATGTCCTGTCTCCTGCTGTTGCCTTTGTCACTGCTGTGAGCTTAAAATACGTCTTAAAATAAACGGCTTAAAATAAATATGATTTGCTACTGCCTGCTCAGGCTTTCTGCATGAGTTACTGTAAGGGTCTGTCTTTTCACGTCAGAGTGGGAATGGCCAGATACTAATGGGCAATCATAATTTTGATTACATATTATATGTAATGGGGAGACAGCACACTATATTTTCTTGTTTAATGATTCATATGGATATGTGTTTATAATAGTTTTTATCACAAAAGACTACAATGTACATGTCACAAATATCCGTTGTTGCATTGCGACAAGGGATGTTTGTTTACCAGCCACATGTGTTAACTCCCTAAACACCAATCAGAGAGAGAGAAAAAAAGAGACTGATTATAGAATCCTGATTTCAATGCAGATATATTTTTCATTTTGGACTAAAACATGTAATACTCACCGCTGATTGGTCCAATGCTCAGCACTGTGCGCAGCCCAGAAATAGAGCGACGAGACCTCCTGCTACAGACCTGTGGGGTAAACAAAAAAGCCATTTATCCAAAAAGTTAAACCCAAAGCTAACTTCACACTTAACTGTGCCCCACATTTGCAAGGATCCGTGTCCATTTTTGACTTTCAGGCCGAAAACAAAACAGCGCAGATTACCCACCATACCTGTCAGGCATTAGTGCCGCTAACCCTGGCAGAGAACTGTGACGCGCCTCAGATCACAGTGGAACTTTACATAGGCGCATAGCTCTGTGAGTGTGATTTTGGCTTGAGACAACAACATCCTCAAAGAACTGGTTGGAAGCTGCAATAATTGTCCTACCGGAGTACAGGACGAGCCCATGGGGTCACAGAGGCTGAGGCTGCAGTGGAGGGACATGTTATGGTATTGCCCCAAGAGATGGATGAGCATGGCAGAGAACCGAGCTTGCAGGGACGAGCCATTCTCATCCACTGTCACCTGACGCTGGTCACTAGGACACCTGGGAGGAGGTAGGGAACAATCAGGTTTCATAGGGGTACCCGTCTGTAGGTCCCCAAACTACCTACAGATACAAAGGCTGTTTGTGAGACAGGATGGGACATACTTGTTGTGGATGAGGAAGTAGCGCACTTGGTCGTCGGGGTTGGAAGAGTGAGTGGCGTAGCAGTCATCCAGAACCACAACAAACCTTGGGTCCATCTTCTCTACAGAAACGCCCACATACACAGGGGAGCCGAGCGGAACGGTGACCCGGCCTGCCGGGTAGGGCTCGGTGTATTGGGGGTTACTGAACAGCAACATGGAGAGTTTGGATTCGTTGCTTATGGCATAACCTCCATCATCCCTGACAGACAGGCAAGATTCAATTCACAAGCAGCAACATAATGTGCTTTGAATAAGGCAGGTTTCTGCTTGGCTATATTGGCTACTTACGATAGATTTGGTCTGATGACTGTGTCCGCGCTTGCCCCTGTGTCCAGTGGATATGCACAAGTGAAAGGGAGGCCTACAGGAGGTACCAGGGATCCATTGTTTGTAGGGTAAATGAATAGAATGTTCGAGTAGATGGCATGGGTGTGGTTTTTCTGAAAGACAGATTGTGATCATTAGTCTTTTGATTCCAACACGAATGGCATCCATGCTCCAAAGTAGAATGTTTTAAGTTTTTAGTCAACTGATAATATCTGACAAGAAATTATATTCACCATCAGCAGGTTCCCACAAATGCCTTCTTGGCGCTTCACTTGGTACCAAACCATGTTGTTTTGCCTCGAGACATGAGAGCAATTCAGTTCAGCCAGATGACCGGAAAATAGATTGTAACTTGAAGATTTCAAGATGTCCAAATTTAGACCAATTTGGAGTTGGCTCTGACCACAATCAAGCTGGGAGGCCTTAAGTAGGAGGTCCTGGTCTAGATAACAAGATATTACATTTACTAATACATCATTTTAATTTCGGCGAATTAAGAAGGAGAGTAAGTGCTCTTTCAATAATTGCAATGCTCACATTTATACCAAAATGCAAAGTAAAAGGACCTACATTCACAAATGACACCAGCGTCATTAATATGGGAACATTTTTGGGACGTGAACCCTTGTTGGGTGCATTCGGTTATTGATGGTTCAGTTCCCTCACAGCTGACGTTGTCCAACCAGATGGGTCCTGTACCCTGTCCAAAATTGACTGTGGTGGTGGCTGCTAAAGCACTGCCGCATCCTAGCTGTCTACACACCACCTGGGCATCATTTATGTCCCAGCCATCATCACAGACTGTGCCCCACTGGTTATTATGGTAGACCTCCACTCTGCCTGAACAGGGGTTGTTTGAGAGATTGTTCACCAGCCTCACCGGAGTTGCTCCTACGACAAAAGGAAAAGATGTGAAAACAAGTTGATTTAAAATATGAATTCTATGAAGATTGCTTCAAATGAAAAAAATACAGCAGGATTTTATCACATTCTTTTGAGAATTGGATTGTGTTAATTTGATAGGCTATATATCTTTTGTTACGCTATTTTAGCAGAAGACAGAGCAGAAAACTACCTTCGCAGACAACTGCAGCATCTTCGTGGTGACCACAATTGTGTGATCCAAGCCCGCTGTGGTCACACTGTGTGAGCTTAGTTTCGTGGCCCCTGCAGTGTAGATCATCCAACATTATAGGCCCTTTGCCAGGTCCAAAACGGCCGCTATGTGGTACAGACAACACCCTCCCACAGCCAAGCTGCATACACACCACCTGTGCATCGACAAGGTCCCAGCCATCATCACAAACTGTGCCCCACTGGCCCTGCAGGAAGATCTCCACCCTGCCAGAGCAGGAGCTATTCCCTCCATTGACCAAGCGGACCTCCCCCTCAATGGTTGGGTTTTCTAGTGTTATGGGAACGGTCACTGGATCACTGGGATGACTAATGGTATCGATGGATGGATGAATTGGGGGTATGGAAGAAATTGGTGGAAGGGCCTCCACCAATTCATTGACCAAGCTGACCTCCCCCTCAGTGGCTGGGTTATTTTCTGGTATTTGAGGAACAGTCGCTGGATCGTTGGGATAACTGATGATATCATCAGGTGGAAAAGTTGGGTGTATGGAAGACATTTTCGTTGATCTACCTGGAAAACACGTTAATTAATTGGGAATATCAACATGCAAGTTGGTCTTTGGTCAAAATGTCATCTACTTTTTCTGGTGGAACAGCGTAAGACTTATTCAATTGGAAGAGGAGGAAGCAATGAATGTACTTTCATGGCATTTTAGCTGAAGACACAGCAGATAATGTGTAGCAATATGTTCACATGTTTATTTCTTACCTTCACAGACAACGCCGGCATCCTCATAGTGAGCACAATTGTGGGACCCCACCCCAATGTGGCCACACTGTATGAGCTTTGATTCGCTGCCACGGCAGTTTATATCATCCAACATTATAGGCCCTTTGCCAGGTCCAAAACGGCCGCTATGTGGTACAGACAACACCCTCCCACAGCCAAGCTGCATACACACCACCTGTGCATCGACAAGGTCCCAGCCATCATCACAAACTGTGCCCCACTGGCCCTGCAGGAAGATCTCCACCCTGCCAGAGCAGGAGCTATTCCCTCCATTGACCAAGCGGACCTCCCCCTCAATGGTTGGGTTTTCTAGTGTTATGGGAACGGTCACTGGATCACTGGGATGACTAATGGTATCGATGGATGGATGAATTGGGGGTATGGAAGAAATTGGTGGAAGGGCCTCCACCAATTCATTGACCAAGCTGACCTCCCCCTCAGTGGCTGGGTTATTTTCTGGTATTTGAGGAACAGTCGCTGGATCGTTGGGATAACTGATGATATCATCAGGTGGAAAAGTTGGGTGTATGGAAGACATTTTCGTTGATCTACCTGGAAAACACGTTAATTAATTGGGAATATCAACATGCAAGTTGGTCTTTGGTCAAAATGTCATCTACTTTTTCTGGTGGAACAGCGTAAGACTTATTCAATTGGAAGAGGAGGAAGCAATGAATGTACTTTCATGGCATTTTAGCTGAAGACACAGCAGATAATGTGTAGCAATATGTTCACATGTTTATTTCTTACCTTCACAGACAACGCCGGCATCCTCATAGTGAGCACAATTGTGGGACCCCACCCCAATGTGGCCACACTGTATGAGCTTTGATTCGCTGCCACGGCAGTTTATATCATCCAACATTATAGGCCCTTGTCCAGATCCAAAACTGGCGCTATGTGGTGCAGAAAGCACTGTCCCACAGCCCAACTGTGTACACACCACCTGTGCATCAACAAGGTCCCAGCCATCATCACAAACTGTGCCCCACTGGCCCTGCAGGAAGATCTCTACCCTGCCAGAGCAGGAGCTGTTCACTCCATTGACCAAGCGGACCTCCCCCTCAGTGGGTGTGTTGTTTTCTGGTATTTGAGGAACAGTCACTGGATCATTGGGATGACTGATGATATCATCAGGAGGAAACGTTGGGGGTGTGGAAGACATTTTCGTGGATCTACCTGGAAGACAGGTTAATTAACTGGGGATACCAACATGCAAGTTGGTCTTTGGTCAAAATGTCATCTACTTTTTCCGGTGGATCAGCATACAACTTAATCAATTTGAAGAGGAGGAAGCCATGTATGTACTTTCATGGTATTTAAGCTGAAGACACAGCAGATAATGTGTAGCTATACATTTGCACTTTTATTTCTTACCTTCACAGACAACACCGGCATCCTCATGGTGAGTACAATTGTGGGACCCCACCCCAATGTAGCCACACTGTATGAGCTTTGTTTCGCTGCCAAGGCAGTTTATATCATCAGACAATATAGGCCCTTGACCAGGTCCAAAACCGGCGCTTTGTGGTGCAGACAGCACTGTCCCACAGCCCAACTGTGTACACACCACCTGGGCATCAACAAGGTCCCAGCCATCATCACAAATTGTTCCCCACAGGCCCTGCAGGAAGATCTCTACCCTGCCAGAGCAGGAGTTGTTCCCTCCATTGACCAAGCGGACTGTCCCCTCAGTGGCTGGGTTGTTTTCTGGTGTTTGGGCAACGGTCACTGTATCGTTGGGATGACTGATGATATCATCGGATGTATACGTTGGGGGTACGGAAGAAATATGTGGAAAAGCCGCAGCGACCGTTGAACTACCTGGAAAACACGTTAATTAACTTGGGATCCCAACATGCAAGTTGATCTTTGGTCAAGATGTCATCTACTTTCTCCTGTGGAACGGCATATGATATATTCAATTGGAAGAGGAGGTAGACTTGGACGTACTTTCACGGTATTTTAGGAGAAGACACAGCGGATAATGTGTCGCTATAGGTTCAGGTGTTAATTTATTACCTTCACAGACAACTCCGGCGTCCTCATGGTGCCCGCAGTTGTGGGACCCTGGCCCAATGTGGCCACACTGTATTAGCTTAGATTCGCGGC
>JAOPJJ010109591.1:0-11565 GCA_027122795.1 Enchelyopus cimbrius
GAGAGCGAGAGAGAGAGAGTGAGAGAGAGAGAGCGCGAGAGAGAGAGAGCGAGACAGAGAGAGAGAGAGAGAGAGAGAGAGAGGGAGAGAGAGAGAGAGAGAGAGAGCGAGAGACAGAGAGAGAGAGGGTGAGAGAGAGCGAGCGAGACAGAGAGAGAGAGAGAGAGAGAGAGAGGGTGAGAGAGAGCAAGCGAGACAGAGAAAGAGAGAGAGAGAGCCAAACAGACATCCGCTGCCCGTTTTAACAGTGCAGATGGAATGAAAATCTGGTGCGGGAGCCTCACGGATCCTGGACTGTCTCTCGCCTTCACGGAAAATATGCTTCTCTCAGGCGGAGAACCAGCGTGGATCAGGGAGGACAGACTCAGGCGCAGGATGTTTTGTTATGGCTGTGGTCTTTTTTTCGCCTCACTCCTAATATTAGCGATGCTCCTCCCGATTCCTGCGCCTGCACTTCATTCATCCATCTATCCCATTCATTCATGCAATCATTCACACATTTGCTCATGACTTGTGAATTCATCCCACACTAGATCTAGTCCCCCGTGCGCTCATCATTCCATCATCGATCCTCGGGCGCCCGAGGCCAGAGGCCCCGTCACATGACTCGGGGTCAGGGGTGACCATGAGACCAATCAATACAGCCGCTGTACAGAGATCCTTTCTGTCCATCTGTCCGTCTGTCTTTCCCTTTTCACACCCTCATCTCTCACTGCGCCCTTTCCCGCCCTTTTTTGCTCGTTTCTCCGGCGGCGGCGGTGCTGCTCCTCGGGTAGCGTGAAGGCAGAGCGCTGGTCCCTGCGGGTCACCGTGTGTTCAGAGAGGAGTGGGAGCGCTCTGTAGGAATACCAGGAGCGCCGCAGCCTCCCCTCAGCCCTACTGGGGGAGGGGGTGAGAGGGCAACCTGGTCTCACAGGAATCTGTGGAATAACCACGGGTAACGCTGAACTCGAAATCTGTGGTGGGACCACGGAATCAATGACATTTCCGTAAAACACACACGGATTTCGTTCTGTGAAACACACACGGATCCCCTTTTCAACAACTCAGTGCAGATTTCACTCAATACAATTCAACGGACGCTGACGTTTCAATGAAGGGTGAGGGTGCATTGGAGCGAAATCCGTGTGCGTTTCACGGAAATGTCCTTGATTCCGTGGGTCCACCACAGATTTTGAGTTAAGCGTTACCCGTGGTTATTTCACAGATTCCTGTGAGACCAGGCTGGGGAGGGCGGC
Organism: Enchelyopus cimbrius; assembly: GCA_027122795.1. Taxonomy (NCBI): domain Eukaryota; kingdom Metazoa; phylum Chordata; class Actinopteri; order Gadiformes; family Gaidropsaridae; genus Enchelyopus; species Enchelyopus cimbrius. Next base: position 1,239 of record JAOPJJ010109591.1, read on the forward strand.
TGTTTTTTTCCAGTGGGGTGTTTTTTGGTGGGGGGCGGGTTCTCTAGGCTCAAGGTTGTTGGACGGGGCCAGCGGGAGACGGGTGCTCAAATCCCCTGATGATTCACAGCGCCAGACGGGCCGGGAACATCCGTCAATCAGGATCTATGGGGGCCGGCCAATCACAGGGCATCGAGGGTCCGACAACCGCCTGACAGAACAAAACCCGCCGGGTTATTTATGAGGCTGTCCCACAACCTGACAACTGCATCGTGCTCCACTGAGATTACATTCTTTTGTATCTGCTATGACGACTTGTATTTTATCCCATGAATATTTACACCAATAACACTTTATACTTTCTATCCATATCTCTATGTCTGGAGCGGTGTTGTCACTGTGATGTCACTGTGATGTCACTGTGATGTCACTGTGACGTCACTGTGACGTCACTCTGTCAATGGCGTTCATGTTCTGTGTGTGTGTGTGTGTGTGTGTGTGTGTGTGTGTGTGTGTGTGTGTGTGTAAGCAGCACACGCTTTTTACCTGCAACCAAATCTACCCTCGGGTATAAAAGTGACCCTACATGAGATACACACAACGATGCACACTTTGTGTAACATGGATGGGACTTTGTATCAGACCCTCATGAAAAACAAACCCCGCACTCATGATCCAGACCAGGCCCGGGTCGAGGGCAGAGAGATCAGGGGGGTAGGACACATTATGTCATCAGCATCTGCTTATTGGATATGTTTACACAAAAAACGAGCAGTGATGCCAGATTGATATTGTGTATGCTGTGCATCACATGACTGAACAACAGTTGTTCATCACCAAGACTGCAGGATGGCATGTGTAGAAAGACGTTCTGCAGCATATGAAAGGCTACTGCGTATTTCAAGGTATTTCAACACTTTGACACTGGAGCAAACTCTTAGCAGGACGAGCGATCAGATCAATATCAGGAATATGCTGGTAGGCCGTTTCTGTATGAGCGCTCTGGAAAAGGACAATCCGTTCAAAACCATTCACTACGTAGGAATTACTCAGCTCTTGATAAGAAAAATAATAATTATGATCCAATGCTTTGTGAAATGCAAAATCCAACTTCCTGTTTCTATAAATACTTGATCACGTCCATACGTGAACCCTGTTCTTCTTCCTGGAAGCGTCTCCTTTCTGGCGAGTCACCCTCCACTTATCCTCTTCACTGATCATCATGTTCCTCGAGGCCATCGCCGGAAGCCTTTTCTCGGAGATGAGAACATCACATCACACGACACACGCATGAACAAAACACACAAGGGAGATGGGAGGGGGAAATAATACCGTATTCGTTTCACGGGTCATACTCCTGTACGAGTAACCGCAGAGGGGGAAAGCGTGAGGCGTGATCCTCTTCGCTGTTCAAATAGCAAACAGCGGCGTGCGCGTGATGTGTGTTTGTAATGAGCTCGCCGCCCGCCGTCACCGTAACACCCACGCGTCACTGTAGCTAGCTCCATGACTTTGCCTAAATGACTCGGGGTGTGTGTGCGTGTGTGTGTGTGAGCGTGTGTGTGCGGGGGAGCCAGCTACCACCCTTCTTGTCACAGCTGGTGCGCTGATGAATGACGACCTTCTCAGGCGCTCGGACCCGTGGTGATCAGCAAAGTCACTCCAGGAATCCAATGTCACTTTCATGTCACGTTTGTTCCTCTGAAGACAAACCAAGATCAGCACCTTAAACCCACGTGACATTGGTGTGGACGAGATAACCTCAGGGTCATTCTCAGGATGACAACACGGCAGCTTGTTGAGGAGGTGCAGGTATATTCATGGACCAATAAGCCAACAAGTTCAAATAAGCCTATTGAGATGTTATCTTGTATTCAATTGTTTGTAGTGGCAGATAAGAGACCACAAAGATCCGTCTAGCCAGATTAATCATCAGAGTCAGCTCAGGCAAAGTGGATTACTGTTATTTAATCCAAATTAAACCATCACTGCATGACAGACCTTGTTTTTGGGATGCCACACCAAAACGGTTGCGTGTATGTGTGTTTATCTATGTGTGTGTGGGTGTCCACTAGGCATGGGCGATTCGCGACCGATCCGGTCAGAAAGAACGAATCCCGAAGGTGAACGACGAGAACTGATTCCCAAAACAAGAGAACAGATTCTTTTTTGGAACGTCTTAGTTTATGCTTCAGAGACTGATGTTTTCAGTGATTGGTTTAACAAAGTGAAGGGTGGGTCATGTCAACGCGGCGTATGACTTCACAGAAATGTGCTGTTCCAGAGCACCATCACCGTCTGAAACCTTCTGGGGTTCCTAAAGACTCCATGTGCGGGCGTACCTCTGACACATGACCTAACAGACCGTATGAACGAAAGAACTGAAGGAACGACTCGGAACCAACCATTTGTGAAAGTGAAGGGAACTGAGTGAATTGATTCCTGGAAAAGAACCGTTTTGCCCATCCCTAGTGTCCACTTGTATGTGTACATGTTTGTGTGTGAGAGAGTGAGCGTGTGTGTATCTGTGTGTGTGTCCTATCACCAATGCGGATCACATTTCACCTACATAAAGAACCCTAAGAACTTCCGGCGGACTGCTGGCCAGATTCCGAGGTGCAGGTCAGGGAGACGCTGAGCTGAGGTCTTTTCCAATTCGTTGCAATTCATCCGACTGGCAGCCTGCAGCCAAGCCTCGCTTATGACAAAGCACATCAGTGAAGCAGTGTGCTGGTCTGGGCGTCGTCAGTGAGAGCACCGTGCTGCCGTGTGTGAGAGGATGTGAGTCTATCCCACAAATCACATCCAGGGCTAACGTAATAGCATGTCTTTATGGCTGCGCGCGGCTGGCTAATGGCTCCTCAGCAGCCCTCTGTGATCTCATTGGACGGTCCTCCTGTGTTCACTCTGGGGGAAAAGGAGCGCTGTGCCTTGTTTGAATCATGCTGCACAATGGCTGTGTAAGCGAGGACGTTATCATCTACAGTGCTTCACTTCACTGCTCTACCCTGGATCCATTCCCCAAACAAACAAAGCCCTTGAGCCAATGTTTGGGGCAGGTTGACAGGTGATGAGCGCTCAGCGTCGCACGGCTTGGTATTCTTATGGGGTGGAATGCTGAAGCCCGACCGAGCGTTAAGGGGGAACTCCGGTGTAAAATGGTTCTGGGATATGTTTAGTATGAGAACGAGTGATTGAGGAACACAGAGCAAGCGTGCAACGCACCCCCAGTCCCCTTGTTCAGGTGTACAGTGAGCTTGTGCACGCTTGCTCTGTGTTCAATCGATTCTCCAGTCTCAAAGAAGACGTGATGTCGACGGGTGAACTACTGAAGGTACTGTGTGCATAAAATATGCTTTTTCATAAACTAAGTTGTCAATGCCTCGTTTTATATGTTAAGACCCTCATTGTACGACCAAAGAAGTGTCAGGCTACTTCTAGCCTTGTAAGTGGTTTAAAAAAGGGATTTATTTTTGACATCAGCCGATGCCCCATGACTCAAACGTAGAGCATTTTGGTAGAACTGACCCTAACCCTAACCCTAACCCTAACCCTAACCCTCCGATCAAAACATCTCACTTATTTTCGCGTAGGATAGGATTTTTTTTGCTCTCCACCAAACGTTGGAACTCGGTATCATACTAAACATGTCCCAGAATCGTTTGACACTGGAGCTCCCTTTTAAAGCTCCCTGGTCAAACTGGTGTGGGAACACTGGGACACGAGGCGTGTTTGAGGTTCTGAAACCAACAAAATGAAAACGCATGACGGCTCTCCTCATTTCCCAACCTCGGTACATTTTCCAGCACATCGTGAATCAGCTGCTGTGAATTTCATTGATGAAAAACACATGAAAATAACCTTGCCTTGCAGCAACTCACTGTGCGGGTTCACTGGGGAGTAGGAGGCTGTAGTAGGATTGACTCATACAATGTTCATCTCTCTCTCTCTCTCTCTCCCTCTCTCTCTCTCTCTGTCTCTCTCTCTCTCTGTCTCTCTCTCTCTCTGTCTCTCTCTCTCTCTCTCTCTGTCTCTCCCTTCCTCTCTCTCTCTCTCTCTCTCTCTCTCTCTCTCTCTCTCTCTCTATGTCTCTCTCCCTCTCTCTCTCTGTTATATGTCATGTGTGCTTTGGCCCCAGGCTGTGCACAGTGTGACACAGTGCATGGTTGAGGTAGTCAAGCTGGGATTCTTCAAATGGACCCACAATCCTTCTCTGCAGGCAATCCCATAGCGACACACACACACACACACACACACACACACACACACAGACACACACACACACACACACACAGTACAGATCAGGTGAGCGTTTGGCCTTGTGAAGCCCACAGAGTGACACTAGGCCCCAGGTCCCGACGCAGCAGAGACGTGAGGACTGAACGCACCCTGACCAGCAGGCGCCGCTACGAGTTCTGTCCCTGATGCCCTGATCCTCATTCACGCTACACACACACACGCACGCACGCACGCACCCACCCACCCACCCACCCACCCACGCACGCACGCACGCACGCACGCACGCACCCACGCACGCACGCACGTTCCACAGGCTGCTAAATCAATGTGTTTGCAGAGGAAGGGTGTGAGTGTTTCCGTACTTCCCCACAGCGCGGCCGCATTACCAGGTGTGATTGCTACAACCCGGGATTTGTTTTTCATCAAAAGGGAATTGTGTCAACACAACATTAGGCTCCCATTCGACGCTCATTGACAGTTGAGATTGTTGTCGAGATTTTATTTTCGATTACTTTTTTACAACTTTATCAAACCAAACAACAGACGTGTTTAGTTTCTGTGCGTAGGGAAGGTCAGCTCTGCTGCTCTTGGTCCATGGAGTTCACCATAACCTCACACTGAAAGTCACTTCACTGATGATCTCTGACCTTTGGACCCTGCTCTTCACGGTTCACCAGCACAAAGGAAGCCACACAGATGACCATGCAGCATCTTGTTTAGATGGTGGTATAAAGCGCTGCCTGTCTTTTATGTGGAGGCACTTAAAGGAACCCTGTTGCTCGGTGTTCTCTGTACCTGTCGTTAAACGACGTGTCGACAATGTCAGCAGTGTCCCCAAACCACTGAAGAGTCAAACAAACCTCAAATCAATCCAAATGACAGGCTGGCTTGTCAATGAGAATATAAAATGCAAGTCAGTGGTAGCCTTCCTCAAATACGCTCCTGAATAAAAAAGATTCTATTGTCATTTCATAATGGAAGTGACCTGGTGGCCGCCAGGCGGGCGAGTTGAATCATTTGCCGCCAGCGTGTCCGTGTCTGCGGGCGCGTTCCTGCTTCCCACGGGACAGCAGCTGCTGTTCACATGAAGGACTGTGAGCCGGGTTACCGCTCTGCATCGGATCACTGGGATGATATCGGTATTATTTCATGGAAAGACGTTCCCCTGTGACCCAAACGAGAGATGCGTCCCTTTGGGAGTAGGTGTATTTTTAGTTGGAGTTATTTTTTGTTGTGTAATACTGGAGATAGGCGTGCTCATTTACAATTTTGGCAACACAAGGGCTCCTTGTCCTGTGATACGTGTTTGGGTTCAGCGATAAGCGACCGCACTTTCATCTTCTACGCTGAGGAAACTGCTAAATTAAAAACTAGTTTGACGGGGGTGCACGGGAGTGTTTATTGAAATTGTGATTATAGAGTAGTCTGTAGATATGTATTTTTTTGTATTCATCCTTTTCGTAATATGTTGTAACCGAAATACAATTCCACATGCATGCTTCACATCAGCCGTTTCAGTATTTGTCGATGTTCTGGGCCTGTAGCAGCCCAGGAGCACGCTGTGTCATAACAGCCAATCAGGTTGGACTTGGGGTTCTGGGGGGTTGTTCCTATGACGCGAGAATAGTTCATCCGTTGTTGTACTGCAGTGAAGGTAGCATGTCACGTGCTCGTTATTGACACTACATATCAAAGTCATATTGCCTGTTCACACGGCTTGGTGGAGTCGATTCCTTTCAGGACATGACAGGGACCTCAGCTGTCACGGGGCGACGTCGTTCCCACACGTGTCAATCAATCTCCGCTACACACTCATCTCAATCAGACCCTGACATGAATTGGATCCTCTTCCATGTAGCGCATGGCTCGAGATGGGACACGAGTTCTGTCTGCGCCGCCGTGTGTGACAACGTGGATCATCTATTAATACTCAGTCTAACACCAGGCCACTCTTTCACCCGCATTGAGACATGTTACGTTATGTTATGAGCTCATGTTAGCAGCTGGGAGCAGGGCTGTGTCATCATTGTTATCCATGACAGCTTTTTTTTCATGCTGTGTCTTGTGTGTTTTGCAGAGCATCCTAGATAACCCGAGTGGAATGAATACAAACTAGAAAAATACGCTAAACCAGAAGCAGACAAACCACGGTAATATCGCAGTGATATCACGTAATATCGCAGTAATATCAGGTAATATCGCAGTAATATCAGGTAGTGCAGGCGCCAGGTCAGGTTGGTTCTATTGACAGAAGTAAGAAGGGGAGGGGGAGAGGATGTTTTAGGAGTGTTGATATGACTGCGATAACGTCAAAGTGCTCCCAGGTGTTATTCCGTATATCCGCTTAGAAAATTGGTGTTTCATTTTGTGTCACCATAATTGGGTCGTGAAACTACTCATGTAACCGTATTTAAATAGGGAAAACATGGAAGTGCTTGGTCGCTTCCAACTTCACCCCCGTTTGGATCCATAGGAATGTAATGGTCCAAGCTAAATGCTAGCAAAGTAGCGCTGCGCGCCAGAGCGATTGAGTGCACGAAGGCAAGAGAGGTATGCATCAACTCGTCTAAGATCAGGGAAGAACATAGTTCAGTATGGAAATACGTGCCGAGTTCCTTTAAGGATGCAACTCAATTTCCCCATTGTGGGACTAATAAAGGAATTCTTCTACTTCGTCAACAAATATCAGTGTGGTGTGCCTCGTGTTTTTATAGCCTGCAAAGGTTTCCAGTTCCAAGTGGGAGGGTCCACCTGGATGTATTTGGTACAGTCCACCCGCCAGGCTGGAAGACTATCAATCATCCATGTAGGTGGACACTCCCACTGGTGATGTCACAATGACATCACAGAGCCAGGCCCATTTTGATTTGATGTATGACTTTGCTCTGCTTGTTCCCCGTCTGTTTGTTGTGTGTACTGTGTTGTTGTGCTGTGCCAGTGAGCAAGCTGCTGAAACCCATTGGCCCTGCTGGGATTCATAAAGTGGTCTGAGCTGAACTGCGATGCTTGTAGGGGCTTATCACACTTGGTGTTATAATAGTTTCCCTTTAACATTCAGCAATATGATGCTTAATAATACGTGTTAGACACAACATAACAAGGCGAAAGGTTACTTCAGGAGAGGAGGTAAGCTGTATGTGTGTGCGGTGGGGTGGAGTAGGCAGGACTGGACGGAGCTGCGTCTAACTGCTCATTAATCCATATCTACCACCTTGGGCTCGCTCTGGCGCGAAACGTCGTCAATGTACATGAACCCGCATCTGACAAGCAGACAGATTAGGGAGTCAACCGATCACAATGAAGCGATGTGCGTAGCTGCAGCTCCCTCTGGGTGCCGGGCGCTCGCTTTGCATGGGAGGCCATTTGTCATTGGGTTGGGGGATTTCCCTGTGAACAACACTCACACACCCACACGCGTGTACAAACACACACACACACCGAATACAAATAATCTGTTCATCTGCATGTGCATTGGGTGTGGACAAAAACATGAGATAAGGCAGCTACAGTGTACTCAGAAGGAAATTGTGGTCCCCAGATCAATTTAATGTGCAAGGCTGCACTTCTCTCCCCAGCGAATACTCAGTGGATCCGTTTTTAATAAGCTGGGCTCACCAAGGGACACCCTCTGAAAAGGTGCTGCCGTTTATCATTCCTGCATCCTGGATCCCCCGCCGTCTCTGCATTATGTTTGCCTGCTTAGTGGATAGAGTTTGGGTTGCCACAAGCGGGCTTCACGCTGGTGAACACACAGCAAGTCAGATATCTGATCTGTGTGTGTGTGTGTGTGCGTGTGTGTGCATGCGTGTGTGAGTGAGTGTGTGTGTGTGTGTGAGAGAGAGAGTGTGTGTGTCTGTGTGTGTGTGAGAGTGTGTGTGTGTGTGTCTTCCTAGATAGAGTTGGCACATGCTCGCAGTATGGCCGCCTTGTCTTCTAACGAGCTCAGGGTAGTTGACTGTAAACAGAGAAGCTCTAAAGGTCGACTGGCCTTCAGCAGGTCAAGCAGCATGAACACATGCAGAGTGACTGAAGTCCTCCCACAGCCCTCCCAGTCCTCCCACAGCCCTCCCAGTCCTCCCACAGCCCTCCCAGTCCTCCCAGGAGAGCTTAAAACCTGTCATAATGAAACCCGAAGACGCTATGAAACCAATGACATTAAAACATATACGTAAGGTTATCGTTATCGCCATGAACATATAATGAATGTCATGCGTGTGTGTGTGCGTGTGTGCGTGCGTGTGTTTCTGTCGCTAGCGCTCTGATCTGATGATGTGTTTCATCGTGATATCTTAGTCCCCGGTTCTTGTTCTTATGGAACACATTGTTCTTACCTTGCCTATTAGTTTTTGCTTGAGTTGCAGTTGTTAACATTCAAGGGAATGCTTTGCGTAAGGAATTGGAATGGGTTTGGGGAAGTGGGCAGACCTCTGCAGTTATTAGTTGTGGTTTCGCCTGACAAAAAGAACCACCAGCGACCCAAAGGAGGCGCCGCCTTCCTGCTCAGAACGCAGGGAGGAAAAAACCGATCATACAAAGAAAATACAAACAGTATATATTTTTTTATATATAACAACAAGTAGGCGGTTGCAGAAAACGTAGTTACTGTTAGAACTGGTCACTTTAAAAGAAGCTCGCCAGGCCACACACTATGGCGCCGTACTCCAAGAGGGGTGACTTCATACTGGTCAGCACGCCGTCACTACTGGGCAATACTGCTTTGTTTCTGAAGCTTTGTTTCTATTGTAACAGACAATGGTTTTATATTGTGATATTGTATTCTATGCTGGAGTAGCACTGAAGCACTCTGGGAAGTGGAGTGAAGACATGAAGGGCTAGACTCCATGTCATCTGGGGTGTGTTGCTCTCATGTGTTCATCTGCGCAGTAAGAGCTGCTGTTCTGTGTTTCCTTGGTTTGCCTGAAAGCCGTTACATTGCAGAGACAACCTGTCTTCCTGAGCGCTTAGGGTGCTTTGCTCGCTTTGTGGTCATTTCAGTTTGCTGTTCCTTTGCATTACGTTCTGATTGGTCTGATGACCGTCCCAGGACATCTGTACGTTCCTACGCATACTGACAGTAACACATTTAGCAGAACACACTCCTGGCACACGGAGACATTTGGCTTTCTGGGTTTTCTGGCAGAGAAGGAGTTCCAACTGCACCAACTGTGCTTGCGTTGCTGTTCCATAATTTAGGAGCTCCAGCGCAGCGCCATACCTCATGGATTAGTGGATAAATGAGTACATAAAACAGCCACATAATATTCATACTGTGGTGACGTCACCGGTGTGACTTCTTAAAGGAAGATTCACTGGCAGTGCGATGATACACGCAAAGGTAAACACTTAGCAGCGGGCTAAACAACAGATGAACTGGAGGTGAAACACAGCATGCCAAAAAACAACATGCTTGTTACACATCTTAGATCCTGCTTTCATAATTAGTAGACCCTATGAACATGTATGGAGGTTTAGTCTAAAGTTGATGAGGCGCAACTGACCACACTTTTTGGAGAAGCAAGCCTCTGTATGGACAGTCACTATTTATGGATATGTTCTGTGATCTACATTTCTGTCATTTGTCGTTGCAAATAACCCAAAATATAATCTCTTAATCCTCTTCCTCTTTTTCACAAGGACCGACTCAATGAAGCCAAACGGACAAACCACTGTGCTGTTTGCATCATTAAAAACACGAGGATCTCTCTCTCTCTCTATCTCTCTCTCTCTCTCTCTCTCTCTGTCTCTCTCACTCTCTCTGTCTCTCTCTCTCTCTCTCTCTCTCTCTCTCTCTCTCTCTCTCTCTCTCTCTCTCTCTGTCTGTCCTACTCTCTCACTCTGCCCATGTATCACTTCTAAGAGTAAAAAAAGTGAAGTGTCTGTGGGTGCACCATCCGTATACACTGCACCACCCGTACCTGCTGCACCATCCGTACCTGCTGCACCATCCGTACCTGCTGCACCACCCGTACCTGCTGTGTGTACAGTTGGTGCAGTGTGTACGGGTGGTGCAGTGTGTGCGGGTGGTGCAGTGTGTACGGGTGGTGCAGTGTGTACGGGTGGTGCAGCAGGTACGGGTGGTGCAGCAGGTACGGGTGGTGCAGTGTGTGCG
>JAOPJJ010109605.1:0-11561 GCA_027122795.1 Enchelyopus cimbrius
CGTCATGTATAGTCGCGTGTCTATCAGCTGTTCCTTCAAGATCTGAGCGCGTCCGAATCCATGTCGATCAACGCGACAAAAATATAAACGGACAGAGCGACAAAAAGGCTTTAAGAAGTCGCGTTGCATCGCATTCGGTCGCACTGAGTCGCATCGCTTGCAGTTAGGAAACGGAGAAGTCACTCGCACACGTGCTTCTGCTCTGTTTTCCTCGTTCGCACGCCGAAATATTTACTCGCAAATGCGAGTGAAATGGGCGCACTGTAGAGCACTGATCTGCTGAGACCAAATAATTGTGCAAATTTGCCTTGGAACTTGTCAACCAAAAAATATATAGATATCATTTTTGTTTTTGTTGCAGTGGCGCTGACAATTCAGCAGCGGCGGTGCGCCACTGCTGAATGCATATAGGGGAAACACTGGTATTAGTAAAGAAATGGCAGAACTGCAGATACAACCTTTAAGAGAGAATTTGAATGAAAAGGAAAAGGAACAAACTTTTATTGAATAAGTCGTGTCATTAGTTATTATGTCATTAGTGCGGATGCTTGAAGGTGACGCGCACGTTTTTTTTGTGTGAACTGAAGAAAGTTCATCAAAGAAAAAGGGATATAAAATATATTAAAACGATAATAATATACATTTATATTCTGATTCAGGCACCTTCGCCAGAGATCAAAACGTCCTGGGTCAACGAAATACGCAAAGTCCTGACAGAGCAGCTGAAGGCGTGCCGAGGTATGCACACACACACACGCACACTCACACACTCAACACGCCCTCACACACACACTCACTCACTCACTCACACACGCACACTCCACACGCACACACACACACTCACACACACTCACATACACATGCACACACCCACATGGTGTGTACGTTTCGTCGTAGGAACGTCGTAAGAGCTGTGTTTACTGTCTGCTCCAGAAGCCAGTCAACAGAAGAGCTTCGACTCGCCTAGTCCCACCAGCAGCAACAGCAATAACAGGTGAGGACCACGGAACATGCGCCACAGAAGGGTCAGAAGGGACGTCTTTGCTACTCCTGTTGATTCTTGATTTTAATCAATACACATCTTCACTTAGACATAGTTGTGAACCTTTTGGCTTTCCACACACACACACACACACACTCTCGCTTTTTCTGTCTCTGTGTCTATCTCTCTCTGTCTCTCTCTCTGTGTCATTAATAACACCTGAACATTGATTAAAAATGACTTTCAGAGATATAGCAATCAACTCTAGCTCAAGCGTTAGCTCTAGCATCCCTGAGGAAGTATTACTATTTTTACCAGATTTGCATCTTCTACCGTTCTATAAGCAATCTGTAATACAGACTTATTTTGCAGATTTTCCTTTTTTCCAAACTATCCAAATTTTACAAAGTTTTCTCCCCCGTCTCCAGTCCTTTCCGTAGCTGCACCCCAAAGACCCAGAAAAAGACAGACGACAAGAAGACGGAGCCGGCAGTGACCTCTGACCCCGTCTCGTCCCCGTCCGTCTCCTCGCCCAGACCCAGAGGTGAGGGTCCAATTAAAGACGAACAGTCTTACAAATCGGGTTTCAGATTTAGAGCAAAAGTTCTGATAGCAGACGAGCTCGGATCGGGAACAAGAGATTCACGTTCTTACGATGTTTTCTTTTCATGTTCTTAATTACTGAAAGTATTTATTTACTACAAGTAATAATAAAACAAATTAATTACTAAAAGTAATTATTACTTAAGAGTAATAAGTAATAGTAATAAAGAGTAATAAATTACTTAAGGTCATTAATGAATTAATTACCTAAAGGTATTTAATGAATTAATTAGTAATTACTTAAGGTAATTCATTACTTACTTAATACTTAAATAATTCATTAATTATTTAAAGGAATTCATTACTAAAAGTACTAGCTGACATTTTCTGCTAAAACATCCTATCTCGGATCACTTTCGTTCTAACAAATATTGTTCGTAAAGCTTTCAAACAACACCATTCAGAAGCCTATGCATATCTTTCCGAAATCGTCCTCCACTCCATCTCCGTACCAAAGATCGTAGACCAGCCGTAGCCCGTCTCAAGTGTCTGGTGTCTGGCCCAGGATCGGTGCTGCTGGGGGGGTCGGTAGGGACCACTGGACCCCAAACAAACAAGTGGGACCCTGACAGACGTTCTATAAAGATCTCTCTTGGACTGACCTTCTCCTCCTCCACCACCACCACCACCTCCACCTCCACCACCTCCTCATGCATGTCCCGCCCCCATTTCTCCCCTCCTTCTCCCATTGGCTCTGCCTGTGTATTCTGGTCGTGTCTCCATCGCCCCCCTCCCCTACACATACTCCATGTCTCCAGACGAGACCCCGACCACCAGCCCGACGCCGCCCGAGCGCTCCTCAGGGTGTAGGAAGAGGTTCAGTTTGCAGGGGTTCGGCAAGACGGCCAAAGGTAACGTTGTTGTGTTAGCGTTAGCGTTACAATTAGCATAACTGTTAGCATGGGTGTGTCCCGTCTTGCTGGCTGGCCTCCTGATACAGAGTTCTTTACCTGACACTCTTATCAGCACCAAAACAAACAACACACAGGAACACAGACAACACACAAACAAGCGCAACACATTGTATCTCCTAGAATGTAACAGTCCAGCCGACACCGGCAAGTCGTGTCGCATGTTGCTATGATCCATCGTCTTTCTCTTGGCTCTCTCTGATCAGGATCAGAATTACTTTAAGAATTACGTTGCAGTAAGATAAAATTACTTTTATCTTATCTTACAGTACAAAATAGTAACATTCTTATGCCAGGTTCCTTGACATTCAGCAGCAATACACAACAATACAAGATAAAGTAAATAAAAATAAGTAAACATAAAAATAAGTTAAAATACGTTTTTAAATGCAGTTAAAAACGCATTGTATTTCCCAGAATGCAATGTCCTTCGCTGTTCTTAAACACACTGATGAGTTCTACCGACGGTTCCGTACCGAAGTCAAATAAAAAAGGAATTCCCCATCATCGGCAAATGTTGAACACGCGTGTAAACGAGGTCAACTTAATAACAACGATAACAATAATAATAATAATAATAACACACTTTACATCAAGCAAATGACCTCAAAGTGCTACATTTCACCAATTTGTATAAAGTAGACACCAAACTCGATCAAACCGTAGCGACATTTCTTCGGCGGCACCCCAGAATTATTAGCAATTCATCTTAAGATGGACGCCATGTCCGTGTATCTTGTTCTCATTTGTTTTGGTTTTGGGGTACAGGGACCCCCGTCAGTCCAGACCAGAACTGCAAGCTCAGGGGCGAACCGTCGCCCATCGCATTAAGAGGTACACCAAGACACGCCCCCCCCGTCCGTCACCACAATCATCAGCGCCGTCATCACCATCGAAACCATGGATGTGCCTAACGACCAATCGGATCCTTTCATAGACCACACGCACATGCACGCACACTGTGTGTGTGACATTCACCATTCACCAGCGTTTTGTGTCGTGTTTGTAGCTGTTGCGGATGATTGTACGACAGCGAATGATTTGTCCCATGATTTCTCCCAGCGAATGATTTCTCCATCTTTGATGGAGTTCTCTTTCCTCATTGGTTAACGCTGGGAAACCTGGAAAAATGTTTTTTTTGGGGGAAAGGTGACGGACCAAACACTATACTTCAGTGATGCCTTTTTGGACTAGAGGGTACTTTAAGCCCATATTTTCACCCCAAAAATGGATTACTGTGCCTTTTTATAATGGTTGTGTTTAATTGTACGTATTAGCTGTAATGTTGTGCATTAGATGTCTCTGAGAGGGACAACCGTGACCTTGTGAAGTCCAACAAGGACTTAGCCCCTAACCCTAACCCCTAACCACACACCGAGGTACATACACACATATACACACAGACGCACACACATATATACACACACACAGACAAACAGATGCACAGACATAAACACACACACAGATATGCCCACAAGACATGCATGCACAGACACACAGACACACACAAACAGACGCACACACACACACAGAAATATGCACACAAGACACGCACACACAAACAGACAGACAGACAGACACGCAAACACGCCCACACACACAGTCGCATTTACACACACTTACACACCCACATGCATGCAGAGACACGCACACACACAGTTGGACATGCACAGACACAGGCGCACACCCGCACACACACCGTCACACACCATAACCATACCCCCCCCCCCCCCCCCCACTACGACAGGCAGTGAATCCAGATGTCGAAGGTAAACATTGGACGACCATAAGTTAGTCACCCCCCCCCCTCCACCCCCAGAGCCGGGGTTAGCCCATGTGACCCTGAGCCGGGTGCAGTGGACCAGCACCTCCAGCCTGGGCAGGAGGACAGGTACCTCCCCCCTCCGTCCAATCAGGATCCAACAAACGAGTTTACCGTTTGTTTTGGTACACATCCTTAACCCTGCGGGGCCCCGCCCACCTGTGATGACATCAGTGGTGTGATTGGTGGAAACTTCACCTGGTGGTAAAAAACAGGTGACCTTTTTTTTTTTTAAAGGTCGCGTTCTTGGGTTCTTGTGACTTGCTCAAAGGTAGCCGATAAGGGAGCCTGATTCCAACCGAAAGGTGTGAAACCAGAGCAGAATTTGCCCGGGTCACCAGAACCATCCATGAAGTTTTCCCGCCCGGCCTCTTGAGTGTGACGACTGCAGTGTTGGTTCTTCCTCTCTCTCTCTTTCTCTTTCTGTCTCTCTCTCTCTCCCTCTCTCGCTCTATGTCTCTCTTTCCCTCTCTGTCTCTCTCTCTCCCTTTCTGTCTCTCTCTCTCTCCTGTGTCTTTATCTCTCTCTCTCTCTCTCTCCGTCAGCCTTTTTGCTCATCATCCGCAGAATTCAGTCTGGATGGAGTGTGTGCCTGACTTGACCCCTCTGTGTGTGTTTGTGTGTTATTGTGTGTGTTTGTGTGCACTTGTGTGTACTCGCCCTCACTCACTCAACCTTTGACCTCATCCTCACTCATCTGTCACTCCGACCCCGAAACCGGCGTTCAAACATCTTGATTTGGTGCGAACGCACTTCCTGTGGGTGGAAATACTCTCTCATTAACTCCGTAACCCCCACCTACCCACTCCTCCCCCCACAGGGTGGAGTAAGGCCTCCCTCTCGGTCGATGCCTCCGAGGACCCCGGGGAGGACTACTCCAGCGGGGACGACCCGGTGACCTCCGACCCCGAAGACGAAGGCGGGAAAAAGCAGGTGAGTCTGAAATGTTTGCGTTTAAAAAATAATAAATTCTGTAGACTTATTTCAAAGTATTTCTTAAATTTGAGACGAAGTGAAGACATGAAGTTCAACTTCCGATGACCTTCGATGACCTTCATGTGACCTTCATGTCACAGGAGAAGGGCTTGTGTGTTCTGGCCCAGATGATTTGAGATGAGGTTGGATGATTTTAAAGCAGCATGATGTTCAGGGTTTAAAACTACACTGTCAACCACCACTGTCCCTTTTCTCTGTTGCTTTTAGCAGTAAACGTTATCTTCACGGCCGTCCAATCCATCACAATTTAAAATCCTTGAAATTTGAAAAATTGAAAGTCCTTGAAATTTGGAAATTTAAAATTTAAAATACTTTATTAGTCCTGCTTACAGGAACATTTACAAGGGAAATAAAGGGAATAGTTCTCTATAAAAAAAATAATTAAAGCACTCTCTGAAAATGCTATCCCTAGCCACTAGAGGCTGGTGATGAAACAGTGCAGCTTTAATCATGGCTATGTTTTCGGATGTGATGTCATTCCTTCATTCCGTTGAACCACTGCTGAACCAATCACATGTCCCGCAGAGCGCCAGGATGTACACGGTGACGGCAGACTGCGACAGGGCAGGGCCCCAGGAGCTGTCCGTCAAGGGCGGAGACGTGGTTCAGCTAATCAGAGAAGGGGAGGAGGGACAATGGTACTAGTTTTTTTATTATTTGAATTTAAACCAGCACCATTCTAACAATTGTTCTTTTATTGTAAAAAAAATTTGAAGAAGTGTCCTTAGAACAAAATGTGTCCAACCATACTTCAATAACGTGTTTATTGTATTTATTATTTATATATTTAAAAATCCAAATGAAAGTGATGGCTTTATTTTAAGTCTTGTGACTTTTGGTCACTTGATGTTGAATCTTAACTCGTAAAACGGATGGAAAGATGACTTTTTTCGTACTAATCTGCTGTTGTCCCTGTAGTATTACTAGTACCTATTGTTTGTGGTGAACTTTGGTCCCCCCTTGTGAACATTATTGGTATCTCCCGACGTTTTCCAGGCTGGTGAAGGAACTCCGTGGGGGCAGGGAAGGCTGGGTGACGTCCGCTAATCTCCAGGCCCTCACCGCCGAGTCCAAATCCTCCCACTCTCTGAGCAGTTCCGGTGAGTTCTTATGTTCTTTCAGAACTTCATGTTGAACAAACCCTCACTTGCACGCTCAAGGAATATGCAGCTAAAACTAGGCTTTATGTAACTTTTCATGAATTTCCATTACACAAAAATGCCTCGACGGTCCAATTAGCTTATTATGAATTAATGAGGAAAACCACATTTTTTGTTTAGCTAATTTGATTGCGACAAATTTGAATTAGCTTTGCTGGAAATGTCCAGTTTAGCCAATGAATGAAGTGGAATAATTGAAACATGTCTAGCCTGTCTAACCTGTCTAACCTGAAAAATGTTTAACACTTAGGCCTACCAATCTTTAAACATTCTTTGCTGCTGAACCCATCTTAAATGTTGAACATTGAAAATACAATTTTCACCATTAAGTATGTACATTATTTGAGGTTACAAATACAGTATATAATATATATTTATTTATTTATGACGACAACATTTTGGCGGAGAAGGAAAAAACTGGTTAAAGGGATAGGCCTACCAGTCACACCAATGATGACCAATGATGAAAAAATAAACAAAGTTACGAGACGTTAGATAATAGCAAACCATGCGTGTGTTCGTCTGTGACGTCAGCTCCCCACCGGTCCTATGAGTACCGACCGCTCTGCGCGCAATGCCGTCGGTGCACTTTGGAGCACATGCACCCGGCGAGGAATGCTTTACTGAAAGCATGGGCGAGTCTCCTGAAAAAAAATTTAAAATGGCTGTGAGCCCTGTATAAATAAATATAAGGTATGAGCTGGATCATGACAGAAATAAGCTAGCTAGCTAGAGAAAGATAGGTAGATACTTTATTTGTTACTAATAACAATAATAATGTATTTTATTGTAGTGCCCTTTATATCCGTGGATCCCAAAGGGCTAGAGGTTAAAAGAAACTCTCTTACTCTATTTCGAAACATACCTGTGTTTTATTCTATTTTATTTGGCGTGTAGTTCTGTTCTGTTAGTTATGGTCCTAATCGGGTTCCGTCGAAATGTACATTTGGTCCACGCTGATAACTTTACTTGGCTTTACATAGCCTACGTATTTAAATGCTATTGTGACGCACGTGTTTTTTTTTCTCCACCAGATGGCAGTGTGTCCGGCAACCTCAGCACGTCCACCAGCTACAGCGAGACCTACACCAGCTACTCCGACATCAAGCCCTGAGCCCACCGCTGAAAACCCTCCAACCCTCCCAAAAAATAAAAGAAATAAACAGCAGGTCGAAAACAATGGAAGCCCGGAACAAAAAAAACAACTCCATTGTAAAGTCATAATAATGAGATAAAAAGTCGAAATTATGATATGAAAAGTCGAAATTATGAGATAAAAAGTCATGAGTTTTTATCTCATAATTTCGACTTTTTATCTCATTTGTAATTAACATAATTATGACTTACAATGGGGATTAAAAAAAGAAATACATTCTGGCGGGAATGGGCTTCCATATAAACGAATGAGCATCTGACAGAGGAAGACGGGCGGCCATCTTTAGTCATGGTTGTGTTTTTAATCACTCTTCTACTGAGCAGTAGTGTGAAAACTCCCAACACCAGGCCGGCCCCCGTTGCAGCATGAAGGGAAAAGGTACTATTCCTCTCCCATTTTCATGAGCGACTTTTCGGGATGGCCCTGGAAAAAACTGTTTTTGATGAGGAACGGAACGATTCGGAGTCATCCAGATTTATATCAGCTTCGGAATTCGAGAAATTGGCAGCTTATCGGAACACCAATGTGGAACCGCCGCCGTCCTTGCGCTTTTCCTCACGGCACAGTTGGATAACCGCTCAGGGAACATTCAAACACCCTCAGACCTTGTTTATTTAATTTTTATCAGCCATGTTGTGTTGATTGGTGCGCAGGTTTGCTAAATATAGAAAAAAGGAGTGAAGTGAGGGACGTTGATTTACAATCCGTTCTGAGGGTATCTGTAGTTCGGCATTCTCCAGATGTGTTGAGGCGCAGGTGATGGGGATGGGCTTCTGGTAAAACATTCGTCTGGAATCTGGGAATGTTACGGAGGGTGTTCTCACTGGACTCACAGGGTGGGGCGGAGGTGGGTGGGGTAGAGATGGCCGCGAGGCGAGCCTTTCCAGCTCTGCGAGCCTTTCCAGCTCTGCGAGAAAAGTCATGTGACTGACTGGCAGCTTGAAACCTTCAAAAACATGTAGGGCGGAGTAAGAGCAACCCCACACACACACTTACACACACCCTCTCTCTGGCAATGTCTCTCTCTCTGTCTATGTCTCTATCTGTCTCTCTGTCTCTCACCGCTGCACTGTTGAGCAATCTGTAGTCCTGCACTCTTCACTGATGGATTTGCACATCGCAAACCGGAGAGGTTTCCGATCGACGTCACTTTACAATAGACGGAATGAGTTAGCATCAGAACACACAAGCTAGCAGTCGGACGTTCAGTTTAAGTTATTTAAATTATAAGAAAGATCAATTTTATTTGCATAGTTTGACATATACATATATTTGACAAAAGGTCAGCCATGTGTTTTCGTAGAGGCAGGATGACGCGTCGTTTGCTCAAATTTGGATCCTTGTGCAAATTTCTGAGGGTGACAAATCTACAAAGACAGCTGCATGCGTTCATGTTGCGCTGGGGCCTTATGTCCCCTATTCCCCTTCACCTTGGTTCCGCCTGGGTTCTAAACACTAGCTGGGTGGGGGAACTGAATATAATGCAAATCTCTGCACTCGGCCAGACCAAGATAGCCGCTAAGTGAATATTGTCCGGTTAAGAGAAGAAGGGCGAATAAAAATAATAATTTCAAAAAATAAAAAGCGAATAACAGTCGAGACAAAAGGAAAAAAAATACAAAAGAACAAAACGCTGCACTAGGTGCTGAACTGTATGCATAGTGGCGTGCTCTCCTCCCAGAGACGTGACTCAGGAAACCGGTTGAGCTGCCCCACACACACACACACAATCACACAAAAGGCATGACTGTTTTTTGTTTTTCATTTAAAGCAGCCCCTCTTAACCCACAAGCAGTTTAATCCATCAAAAAATTTGACAAAACACACTTTTTGTAAGCATTTCCTCAACCTATGAGGGATATGTGTTCACCTTGCTGTATTTTCAAATCAAAATGTCTGTACAGCAAAAAAGTACCTAACTATGTTTGAACCACTTTTATGGAGATATTCTTCAAAAATCCCTATATCAAAACGATGTGTAACATCCGTTGCTTTTTCATTCAACGTTGGTATAGGCGTCAATGTTTATTTTATATTACATATTTGCTCATCGAAAGGAAACCACAACTATCAGATAAATCCAATACATTTTTCAACTATTTATATTTTTTTAACTGGCAACCTGAAATGGAGATTGTAATTTGTTTGTTATGCAGCACATTGCAGCAACCACCGTCTTTGTCTTGTATCTACCAAGTATTGTGAGATCTATATATATATCTATAAATATATTATAAAATTCCCATACATATCAATGTATATATTTGTGTACATATGTAATTCTGAATTGTATGTAAAGCAGCTTTAATAAAGAGAGATGGTTCCATCTTTAAAGGGTTTTTATGGTCTTTAAAGATTCTTTTTCGACTATAAGCAAACATTCTTAAGGAAATGCACCTCAAACAAAAGTAACAATTTTATTTGAAACATTTCCCTCTTGTTCCACCTCAAAGCATCATCCATGTCGTTAAACTGAATGTTAACATGTTTTTTTTTATGAATCGTTGTTAAATCTTTACCATACAAACATTAAGAACAAACAACCAGAATCATTAACACAGAAAACACATAAGTCAAAATGTAAATATTATAAAACAACACTACAGTGCACCAGCCCAGAAGCCATTTTTGACATTGTGATCCGGAAATTCACTCCGTACCTCGTGACCGCCGCCAGCCAATGGGCGTCCTTGTAGTCTTCACGTCATGGGAGCCGTTCCAATTCGCAGCACAGTTCACTCCCTCTTCGCATTTGTTCCTCTCCTTTGCACATCTGATATGTAGACGATCCGGATAGGAGCAAGGTGCGTTCCCTGGGCCTTTTGCAATAAAGCCCTGTTGTGGTCATTTTAGGGAAATATCATATTCACAAAGCCAAAATGTGTAACTCTTATCCTTCTTTCATTGCTTTTGGCAAGGAAACGAAACCGTACATCAAACCATCTATGATTGATCTATGAAAAATAAGACAGCTGCTAAAAGCATTCAGTTATGCTATAGGTTTGAAGTTCCCCCTGGCTCTAACTCTTGACGAATGTATTTTTTGTATGAATGACTGCTTGCTTGTTCTTACTGTGTGTATCGTAAAGATTTAATAAAGATTCATATACAAAAAATAGAACAAAAAAAACACTTGTACGTTTCTGACGCGGGGTTAAACCCAATCTGCGCATGCGCAGTGGACGAAGGCCTCAAAAAAGTATTGGTACGACGCCTCCTCGGCCTCAGCTGGACGCGGCCCAAATGGCATTCTGCTGCGCGCTCCTGAAAGATTGCACGCATTTTAATTCGCGGATACAACGCAGATTCCGCGGACTTCCACCAAGCGAGTACGGCGCAATTTTGTGATTAAGGAAACAGATCCGCTGTCGAAGGCATCTTTTGGTGTGTGAATCGGAGTTAGGGAGTAAGGAAGCAGCAGACAAGGAAACAAAAGGATAACAAACACACAGGCTACCTTCTCCCACTCCACTGTAAGTATTGAGCATTTTCATGTCGCCTCAAGACGCAAAGAGCGAACGCCTCATGTTTCCTAGTTCCTCGTTAGTGTCATTGGCGGATCGTGAAATTCAGGGTTGACTCTCACTCTCACGATAAATCAAAACCTCCACATATAGTCCTTTTTGTCGTTACCGGAGGATATAAGGTTTGCTTTTGGCGTTTCAAGTCAGCACAACAAGTCATCTGGACGGTGGGGGGAGAGGGTCTGGGTAGGGGGGTGTAGTTGGAGTGTTTGTGTCACCCCTGGTTCTGCCCATCCAAAACAAGGCCTTGCACTTGTGTTTGTTCTTTATGAATGCGTAACACACTCGTGGCTGTCAAGACACTTGGAAAAGAAACGCCCTTGTAAGCACGGGGAGGTGTGTGTGTGTGTGTGTGTGTGTGTGTGTGTGTGTGTGTGTGTGTGTGTGTGTGTGTGTGTGTGTGTGTG
>JAOPJJ010109667.1:0-11540 GCA_027122795.1 Enchelyopus cimbrius
CCCCGCGGGCCTGCAGAGACGGGGCACTAGATGTTGGGCGTACACACGGAGCAAAACACAACTCAGTTCTTAATCTGATGTCCGAACCCTCTTATGTAACGGGGGTCTGGACTCAATGGGGAGGGGGGGGGGCACAGCATGGTGCGTCAGCGTGTGATTTTCCGCTGGCGGTGTGGCAGCAGACAGAACGTACATGTACACCCCAGGTAGTCTGGCTGGAGGCGCTGCCTGGTGTTCCAGGTTTGAGTCACCGTTTGGTTCTTACCCAACAAACACAGAGCACTGGCTGAATGTTTTCTGTCTCCGGTCCTGTCTCTCCTGGGGACAAATTAATGTCTGTACTCTGTGTGTGTGTGTGTGTGTCTCTCCCTGTCTCCGTCTGCCTCTCTCCATCTCTCCATCTGTCTCTCTCCGTCTCTCTCCGTCTCTCTCTGTATGTCTGTCTGCCTGTCTGTCTGTCTGTCTGTGCCTCTGTCTGTGCGTCTGTCTGTGCCTCTCTCTCCCTCTCTCTCACTTATATTGAGTAAACAGCCAATGCTTTTCATCCATCGCTCCCCTTCCTAATCCCCCTCTCTCTCCTACGCCCCTATTCTAACTCCCTCTCTCTCTCTCTCCCTCCCCTCCTCAGCCCGGGCAAGGAAAGCTGCAGAGAAAGAGGCCAAGGCCAAGAAGCAGAACGCACCCAAGCCCACCAAGAAGCCCAAAGCCCCCAAGGCCACCAAGAAGCCCAAAGCCCCCAAGGCCACCAAGAAACCCAAAGCCCCCAAGAGACCTAGTCCCACGGAGCCCACCCAGGACCAGGCCCGGACCACCAGCACCACGACACTCAGTTTGGACCAGGAGGAGGAAAGGAGGATTCTGACGGAGCTGGGCTGGGACCAGTGTAGGTCCATCTGCACAAGAAGCAACTGTTTGTGGTTGAAGTGCCTTCAGGCTTGGATTGCAACAGCCAAGTCTTATGCCGTCTTTCCACCGACAGTACCAGCTCGTCTCGCCTCGACTTAGCAGGGCTCTACTTGGTTTGGTTTCAGACGTTTTGCGTTTCCATCTAGAATGAAGTATCTCTTCAACGTGGGCGGGTCGTCATCAGTGACGTACTTCTCCACATGACACATAAACAGGGCTGGCTGTGGGCTACGCAAAACACAACAATGGAGCGTCTCCACCTCTGCCACGGTCCACGCCGTGTTCTTGCGCGTTGTTCCTTCCAATGTTGATCAGTAATCGCTATGGTGACTGAACACAGAGGCTAGTTTTTAAAGGTAGCGGGTGTCAGGCTCGGACGTCGCGCTCGTCACGAGTCGTCAAGTGGCGTCACTCTCTGTCCAAATCAGTGGCCGGCTTCCAGCTTACGTCACACAGAAGTATCAGCGGTTGGAACTTATACAGAGGTGATACTGAAAAAGCACCACTTTAGCAGGTACCGGGTACCGGATTTTGGTAATGGGAACGCAAAAAAGGCGAGCTAATTCGAGGTGAGGTGAGCTGGTACTGTCGGTGAAAAGAGGGCATTACATTCCTCTGCCCCAATATAAACATCCACACAGGCCCACTGGGCCAATTTAACTTACTTATTGTTCGATGACATTTCGTCAGTTTGCAGACGACAGTTTGTGACTGCGAAACACAGAGTGCAACCTATAGTCGGGTGACCTAGAGAAGGAATCACACAATGCTTAGCATTCAGAAGATATACATGAGACGTTAGATGCATTAAGATATTCATTACATTATAAGTTATGTATACTATTCAACGTGAATAAAAACGGCTGTATGTTGCCCTCCATTCGATCTTCGTTCATGAAGATCACTGACAACCAGCATGGTCCTGCAGTCTCAGGTTAAGGGGAGATGTTAGAGGTCATATCCACAGTGACGCTATGCTGATGTTTCCCCAGATGTTCCCCCTGTGACCCCAGAGGAGACCGCTCCGGCACCAGACCTAGGTGAGATGAATGAAGCAGAAGCACGCCAGCATGCAATAAGCAATTAGACTATTGAACTCACAAACAAACCGCTGAAACATTGCCACTTTTAAAACTTTTTATACATATCTATTTCCAGAACGCTTTTTTACTTTCATGGACACACTAAGAACTTTTACTGATCGTCCAATCTTAATGTTGATTTTCTTGCTACTACTCTGAAGAGTCAAATGCAACGAAATTTCGTTCAATGTGCACTGTGTCTATGTGTATACCTGAATGACAATTAAAGTATTCTATCTACGCCCACCACCCCAGATGACTGACAACAGACTCAACACTTCTGTGGTCAGCCAGAGGAGATATTTTGAATCGCAGTCCAATTTCACAGTGTTCTGTTAGAGACTTCCAAATAGATCATGGATCATCTCTGTTTGAGACCGTGTACTTGGAGGCCCTCCAAGGACCCAGTCGTCCAGGGGATTTCAGGGAACGTGTTCTCATCTCATCTCATCTGTTCTCTTCCACAGTCCATCTCTCCAGACCGCCGACAGCCCCGAGCAGAACTCTACCGGAAGAGGAGAACCGTTACTGGAACTCCAGATGTAGGCCGGGTCCATCTACACACTGGATCACTAATGCCGTCTTTCCTTTTTTGCGTTCCCATTACCGAAATTTGATACCTGGTACCTACCTAAAGTGGTGCTTTTTTAGTATCACCTCCGTATAAGTTCCAACCGAGCTGAGCTTATAATTCTGTGTGACGTAAGCTGGCAGCCGGCCACTGATTGGACAGAGAGTGACCCCACTTGACGACTCATGACGAACGCGACGTCCGAGCCTGACACCCACTACCTTTAAAAAACTAGCATCTGGCGTTCAGTTAACATTGCGATTACTGATCAACATTGGAAGGAACAATGCGCAAGAACACGCTGTGCACCGTGGCAGATGTGGAGACGCTCCCGAGTGTTGTCGCTGAAGCCCTGTTTATGTGTTGCGTGGATAAGTTTGTCACTGATGACGACCTGCCCACGTTGAAGAGATACTAATTCTAGATGCAAACGCAACACTGAAACCAAACCAAGTAGAGCCACGCTAAGCCGTGGCGAGATGAGCTGGTACTGTTGGTGGAAATCCAGCATAATAAGAACTCCACTGTCCTCAAACCATTCCATATTCACAATCCATCCAGGAACCCTGAAGCTATGACCACAGTGACGGTGTTCTAGATCACCGTTACACTATTCCCCTCTCCTTGCAGACGATGACTTTGAGGAACCCATTGAACCAGACCTCAGACGGAGGGTGGCCACCACAGAGACCATCATGTATATCCCAGGTAGCGCCCCCCACCCCCCTCCCCACCTCTGTCCTCTGGTTTTGAGCCGAAGGTCTGACGCTTGGCTTAACGTGTGCTGAACTCTTCTGTTGCAGAGGAGATCACCTCCTCACAGCCCGTGATCCCCTGGTACGAGGAGTATGAGTATTCAGACCGTACGTTGGACCTCTCATTCCTCTCTAGTCAACGTTGGGGTTGAGTCATGAATAACTTAAAGGGGTAGTTCGGAATTTTGGACATAGGACCTGATTTCCAAGTCAGCCAGGGTGTTATTCATCATTGGAGACATTTTCAAAACATTTTATTCAGTCCTTCTAGTTGCACAGTTCGCTGGTGCTAGGCTAGCGCAAGTCAACAGTCGCGATTAGCCTTACCAACTCCACAATACACCCAAGGCAAACGCCAGACTATAGATGTAAATTTCTGTGTTGATAGAATAATGTTTGAAACAAATAGAACGTCTGTAATGTTAGAAATACAATATTTTCATTTTTGCCTTCTGTGTATTGTGGAGTTGGTAAGACAGTTTTTATTGGCAGGCTAATCCCGACCGTTGACTTGCGCTAGCCTAGCACCAGCGAACTGTGCAACTAGAAGGACTGAATGAAATTTGTTGAAAACGTCTCCAATGATAAATAACACACTGGCTAACTTGGAAATGAGGTCCTATGTAAAAAATTCCAAACTACCCCTTTAATACAAGTTATCATAACCTAAGCTTAGATCTGTATTGATTACGATCTCATGGGTTCCCTGATGGTGGGTCAAAGTGCAGCTGTGGTGTACTGTAGAAGCAGTGCATGCTTCATGATGTTTCCACAAACATTCCTGTGTGAGTCGTCCATCACACACCGCTGACGGCTCCAGGAGGAATAATTCAGCGTGTTCTCCTGCTCTGCAGTGGCTGCCAAAAGGCTGGAGGAGGAGGAGGCGCAGGCGGCCAAGGAGAAGGCTGAGAAACGTCTGGAAGGTTCTTTCATCTTCCTCCTTTTATTAGTACCCCCCCCCACCAGGGGTGAAGTCCATTAAGTTATTATCAGAAGATCAGGTTCAGTGTGTCTATGTATGTTTGTGTGTGCGTGTGTGCATATGCATGTGTATGTGTGTATGCGTGTGTGCATATGCATGTGTATGTGTATGTGTGTGTGTGTGTGTGTGTGTGTGTGTGTGTGTGTGTGTGTGTGTGTGTGTGTGTAACCTATGGAAAAACGGTCTGCATTCCACCACAACATTCTCAAAGCTCTTTCAGGGGAAACGTTGATCAGCTCCAGACCCAGCCTCCTAAATCCCAACCCCCCCCCTGGAGGTTCTAGAGAGCCTAGATGTTCTATAGAACCTCCAGGAGCAGGAGAACCTGGGGCCAGATTCACAAAGCATTCTTAAAAAGTTCTTAAGTAGCACTTTTTTCTTAACTGTGTTCTTAACACAAAAAGTTCTTGAATTTCTTCTCAAATTTCTTCATAACTTTAAGATAACCCTTCACCAGTCTTAAAACAGCTGCAGTAAAAAGTATTTGCTTAAACATATCTATGTGACATTTATATAAATTCATTAATATATTACTTACCCCGAGACTATATGTTAACCAATGTTAACCTTGCTATTACATTTTTAGTTTTATTATTATTTTTTAACAGTTGAAAATGAAATGGGCTTAACTCTGTGTCAGTAACTAGTAGGCCTATTGATAATACCAGAGCGTTGATGTTGGTGTTGTCCTCCATTTTTTTTCCAGCCGAGCGCCTGAGGAAGAGGTGGGAGGAGGAGGAGGAGGAGCGTCTGAAGCAGATGGCGGAGCCGGCGGAGCCTAAGAGTAAGAGGAGGGTGACGGCGCTCTGATCCCAGCGCCGTGTGATCCCACAACACATCTGATACCGAGCCGCCCGCTGCCGCCGCTGTTATTATGGAGGAGTGTGTCTGACCGCCAGTCTGTCTGTGTGTGGTAATGTTTATGTGTGTGTCTGTGTGTGTCTGTGTCTGTGCGTGCGTGTGTGTGCCTGTGCCTGTTTTTGTGTTTGTGTGTGTGTGTTTGTGTGTGTGTGTGTGTGTGTGTGTGTGTGTGGTCACGCCTTGTGGCTGTGCGGTGAGACTGCGGCCGGAGACAGGCATATAATTCCTACGTTTGAATGTTTTCCAGGGGAGAATTTGAGGCCTGGACCAGGAGAGGCTGTGTGGACACATGACATGTGATTCTACATGAAGTTAACAGTTAGATCCACATTTCCACCAGTGATAAACACTGTTAATGGGTCTATTATGTTAAAGGAGTATTCTGGTATTTTACACTGTAGGCCTTATTTCCAATTTGTTTATGATGAAATAGATAGGTTAGGTGCTAATTTCGCCGAAATGCTGTGTTTGGAGAAGTTTAGCTTTTTTGTAGCCCCACTGTAGAGGTACTGTAGAGGTAACAGGACTGCTCAGAATTTTTTTTCAGTCGGTGAGTTTCACAGCTTTGCAAACAAACGTTCAATGTTGCTTTAGGACCGATGACGATTGGTCCTATTACCTCTACAGTACCTCTACAGTGGGGCTACAAAAAAAAGCTACACTTCTCCAAACACAGCATTTTGGTGAAATGAACACCTGAACCGATTTATTTCCTCATAAACAAACTGGAAATAAGGCTTAAAGTGTCCAATACCGGGATACTCCTTTAAATCATATAATATAATATAATATTATTATATAATTATTATTTTATTTTCATCTCTCTATTAGGTTGTATTCTCTGGTCCCAAATGTCCCATCGAGGATTAACGAAGGGCAGTTTTATGTAACCCCCATGGTTACATAAAGGGAGCATGTCTGAACTGAGAGGGGTGTGTCTGACCAGAGGGGAGCATGTCTGACCTGAGGGGGTTGTGTCCCGTCAGAGTGTCCGCCCCTGGGACTGGAGTCCCACCAGGTGGAGGACGACCAGCTGCTGGCCTCGTCCCAGTCCCACCACGGCTTCTCCGCCCAGCGAGGACGCCTTAACATGCAGGTAAACACACACGCACACACAGTGATAAAAGACTTGACTTGACCTGGACTTGCTATCAATGACTTGAGACTTGACTTAGACTTGCATGAAATGACTCGAAAAGTCATTGATATACATGAAAGAGTGAGGCATCTTTGAAGTAGCATTGGACATAGAAGTCATACTTGTTAAAGTTAATTTTATATTTTGCGACATATTGAAGTATTTGCTGCAAATAAAAGTCCAGCACTTGAAGACAGTTGTCTTGTCTTAGCTTATTATATTTCTATGTCTTGACTTGTGACTTGCTTGACCTAAGCTATGACTTGACTCGACTCACACAAAAATGACCCGGGACTTGCTTGAGACTCGAAGGTTAAGACTTGAGACTTGCTTGAGACATGCACATGTGTGACTTATGCCCATCTCTGATACACACAGTTTGCCTAATTTATTTTTGAATTCTAAAATGTAACATTTCAGTAATGCAGGCGTAGATCACTGACTGAGATGAGACAAGTTTAGAGGAGGTGCTACCTGTCAGTCTGAGCTCCTGTCTTCGTCCGCCAGGGGTCCGATAAGGAGGACGACGTGTTCGGGGGGGCGTGGTGCGCTGACCCGGACGACGTTAGCCACTGGTTCCAGCTAGACGCCCGCAGGGAGGTGGAGTTCACCGGCGTCATCACGCAGGGCAGGAACTCAGACTCCAGGTCAGCCCAGAGAGCAGACAGCGCCACGGGGACCCCCTGGTTCTCTAGGAGGGGGGGGGGCGGCGCCCTGTCTGGTTCTAATGTGAACGCTTCTTCTCCGCAGTGAGGATTTCGTGTCGTCCTTCTACGTGGCGTTCAGCAACGACAGCAGCGATTGGACGGTGCTTCATGATGGCTACGCCGAGTGGGTCAGTAAGCCAAGGGGGGACGTTTGTCTAGAAAGGTACTGGGTTCGAGCCCCAAGGTCAGCAGGTGTCCTCCATACTGCCTGAACTGTTATCTGAATCCAGCGTTGGAGGAGAAGTTCTTGGTCGTGGTTGAAGGCCTGACTTTGTGTTGGTTATACAGTAGATCTTTTACTTGGGGTGTAAAGATTATCCGATACGTATTGGTATTCGTTTTTAACCTGTAATATACGACTACATCGATTCGTGAAGCCTTGTATTGATTTAAATGTGACATGAACCTGTCATTGTTCTGATTTAAAAGTAAGGAATCGGTTCGTATCGCAAATGTTTCTGACTTGATAGTCTCTCGTTGTTCCGAAACGCTCAATGCCGTGGCCTGGTGCATCTCAGTTTTGATTGGAGAACAATGACAGCCTGTCATTGGTCAGAGATAGCCTATGATGCGACGACTATTTAAGATGTGCAGAAGGCTTTCAATTATTGAACAGCATCGAATCGCATCGACCATGTATCTAAATACAAATCGTATCGTCTTTTACATGACAGATTCACCCCCCTATGTTCTGTGGTAACGTGGTTTTCGTTCTACGGTAGATGTTCTACGGTAACGTGGACAAGGACACTCCGGTCATGGCCCAGTTTGCCGTCCCGGTGGTGTCCCGCTACATCCGGATCATTCCACAGAGCTGGAACGGCAGCCTGTGTCTCCGCTCCGAGGTCCTGGCCTGCCAGCTACCCAGTCAGTACCGCGCTTAGCAACACGCTAAAGCCTTGACGCACACGCACACACACACACACACACACACACACACACACACACTTCCCCCCCTCTCAAACACACACACCCTGCTCCACACTGATTCCCATACATGCTAGACATCTCTAACATCCAAAACAACACAGGTCAACAACATTGACACGGCGGCCATGTTGCTTCTTCCCCCCAGACAAATACCAGAGTGAGACCGTGGTCAACGCCTCGGACGCTTTGGACTTCAGACACCACAACTACAAGGACATGAGACAGGTGAGTGATGATGAGGAAAAGGCAGAGCAGCAGATGCTGGTCTATCAGGCTTAAAGAGTAACTATGCAACTTGTTTTGCTTAATTTAACTTAATTTTAGAGGTTAAGAGTTGTTATGGTTCTATAAAACTTTATGGGTCGATTGGTGGCTGTTTCGACTCCCCCTATCACTTCTAGGCAGAAAAAGGGAAAATGCGGGTTTGCTTTTCCGGTCCGTGATGAAGTTTTGAATTGCTTTACGGCAACACACACCCGCAAACATGGAGCCGGCAAACAGATTGGTGAACAGATTGAACGCATACCTTGGACACCTTGGCTCCACGCATTTGCCAGCTTCATTGAAAACAAATGCTCATGGCTAGCGTCAAAGTGGGTGGGGGGCTTTGTCAACGAGTTGTTAGGACAGTGTTGTAAAATATATATTGCGAAGCTGCAGGGGGAGCTGTGTAGTGAAAAATCTGGCTAACTTACATAGTGGACCTTTAACTCACTAAACAGCCATCTTGTAAACTAACATCTACATCATGGACAGAATTCCACAAACTGCTGATCTCCGATGTTAAACCGAAACATCTTGCCGGCTAATTCCCCCCTCCTCTTCTTTGTCCAATGAAGATGATGAAGGTGATTAACGAGGAGTGCCCCAACATCACCAGGATCTACAACGTGGGCAAGAGCTTCCAGGGCCTGAAGATGTACGCCATGGAGATCTCGGACAACCCCGGGGAGCACGAGAGAGGTACCAAAGATAAGATAACATAAGAATTAGTACTCATGGCCTCGCCTACCTTGGCCTGCGACTGTGACGGACAGTGCTGTTAGCCAATCAGAGGCAAGTAATTTAAATATTTTGAATATTCATGAGCCAAAAGCGTGTCGTTCTTCCCCCCCACCCCCTCCACCAAACTAGAACAGCCTGAAACAGGCGCACCAGAGCATTTTTTTCACCAAAACCGGCTCAGAGGGCATTCATTAATACTAGAGACCACTGCAACATTGATGAAAAAACAATGCAATGATACCTTTGACCTCTCCCCCGTCCGTCCGTCTGCCCGCCATGTGACCGACGACAGGTGAACCCGAGTTTCGCTACACCGCCGGTCTCCACGGCAACGAGGTGCTGGGCCGTGAGCTCCTGCTGCTGCTGATGCAGTTCCTGTGCAAGAAGTACAACGAGGATGACGTGCGGGTGCGACGCCTGGT
This sequence comes from Enchelyopus cimbrius, assembly GCA_027122795.1. Taxonomy (NCBI): domain Eukaryota; kingdom Metazoa; phylum Chordata; class Actinopteri; order Gadiformes; family Gaidropsaridae; genus Enchelyopus; species Enchelyopus cimbrius. Next base: position 9,360 of record JAOPJJ010109667.1, read on the forward strand.
GGACGGAGTGAGGATTCACCTTGTGCCGTCGCTGAACCCCGACGCCTATGAGCTGGCCTACGAGATGGTAACCAACGACCAGCATGAGAGTTCTGCATCTCATTTCCTGACTCAAGTATAATATGCCTTCTCTCTTGAGTAAAATGAGCCTTCTCAGGAAGCTCCGATTCATTCAGGAGCACAACCACAGACACCAACAGAGCAGATAGTGGTCCTTGTAGCAACCGATAACGTAATAACGGCTAATAATGTAATAAAGTTGTTGAGCCAATAACGTAATTACTTTTTGCCAATAATGTAATAACTTATAACGTTATTGGCTGGTTATTACGTTATTGGCCTTGTATTAAAAACATCCATTGAAATTGTAACTATATAACTGAGCCAATAATGTAATGAGGTATCACTTCATTTTATTTTCAATTTATGGAGAGAAAGTGTCACACTTAGCCTTAATATTGCATCTTGCAACAGATGCTTACATCGGACCTTACAGATACTCCTCCACCCTCAAACCCCCCTCCACAGGATGCCTTAAAGAAGTAATTAAGACTCAATTTAGATGTATATGTTTAAACCGTAATAACCAGCCAATAAAGTAATACTATATTACATTATTACATTACATGTTTACATTACATTAATTAATTACATGTAATTAATTAATACTATATTACATAAAAAAATTATTATGTTATTGGTTTGTTACATTTAAATCATTACGTTATTGGCCGTTATTACATTATTGGCTGTTATTATATTATCGGTTGCTACAGTCTTGATTTACCAGATTTTTGTCTGTGGAGCGTTCTCAACTGGGACCGAACTGCTAGGAAGGTGTGCGCTCGTGGTATGTGGCCCGCTGGCTGGCGACGTTTAGTTTTCTGTTTGACTCGCTTTCTCTCCCCCCAGGGGTCGGAGATGGGGAACTGGGCGCTGGGCCACTGGACGGAGGAAGGGTACGACATCTTCCAGAACTTCCCGGACCTCAACAGCGTGCTCTGGGGGGCGGAGGACCGAGGCTGGGTGCCCCGCAGCGTACCCAACCACCACCTCCCCGTCCCTGAGAACTTCCTGAACGGCTCCGTGAGTTCACCGTGCCGGAGCGGAGGCACTACACACGTGATGTTAAGCCTGGTTTATACCTCTCCGTAAAGTGCTGTACGCGGACACGGAGAGCCCTCTGCGTAGTACGGAGACCCTCTCGGAGACCCTCTCCGCACTCTCCAGGCGCATCCGATATTTATTAACTCTCCGTCACTCCGTCGTGGGAAATCGGAGACGGCAAGGGCTGTTATTGGTCCTCTAACAACGTCATTTCCGGAATTACTTTTCCGGTTTGACCACAATTGTACTGCACAATTGCAGTACTTTGTAAATAGTTTGTTATTTATATATAGTTTGTCATAAAGCATTTAATTTTTTATTATCATTCGTATGCCTTTTTAATTACAATCTGCTGTATGCACGCATCAGGCGACTGTGAACGTCAACCTGTTTATATGCGTTTACTTTGCCGAAGGAGAACTGCAAAGGCTCGAGCGGGTCTCCGTAGTAACAGAAACGTATTACGGAAACAGAGAAGTATATCCCGGCCTTAAGGATGCATGATATGGGACCGTACTGGACCAATCATAGAGCTAGGCAAGGGACTGTCACGCATCTCACTCATGTGTGGGATATACCATTGACTTGACTGATGGGGGGCCGGGCGGGGGTGTTTGCCTGTAGGTTGCCGTGGAAACCAAAGCGATCATGTCCTGGATGGAGCGCAGCCCCTTCGTCCTCGGGGCCAACCTGCAGGGCGGGGAGAAGATGGTGGCGTACCCCTTCGACATGCAGCGCCCCCCGCCGGCGGTAAGGAGCACGACACCACACAGGGAGGGTCTGGGGGTCACCGGCGGTGGAACCAGAGGATGGGAGACACACCACCATGCATCCTTACACCTAGCCTGGCCATTAGCAGCCTTTGACTTCGATTCTCTCACGTCAATCAGTCTGGGAAATAGTCATTGGATTTAGATTTCTGAAATGGGCGGAGGCTTGTGTGAGGTTTAAAATCATTGGAGTTCCCTTAACCAATCAGCAACATTTAGTAATGACGTATGTGCCGGAGGTAGGAAGCCTCCGCTTTCACAGTAGTAAACAAATCGCTAGCTACCTGTTCTGAGATCGTAGTGG
>JAOPJJ010109705.1:0-11532 GCA_027122795.1 Enchelyopus cimbrius
GTTGGACCTGCGTTGAGCGGTAATGCACCGATGTTGGTCAGGAATGTTGTGGTAGGCCATTTAACGTGCGGCTTCGCCTAAAGGGAAATCTCCAACCGTGTCGATGGATTGTAAATACTGTATACACTGACAATGTACTATAACTGTGAAAGATTTTGTTACAGTGGATTTGAAATGCAACGTCCTTAAGTTTATGACATTTGATATTTTGAAGAAGGGTAGAATTTAACTGTTGGCTTATATAGACGTAAATGAATAGAGAGAGAGAAAGAGCCAACCACAGGTACTAAATCATTTTTGGACATCCTTGTTTCTGAATGAAAAGAATCAATCTGATATGAAGATGGCTACTTTATCCTTTTGTGCGTATGCTGAGATTGCGTTGAATTGATTGTGTCGTGTGCCATGTGCGTAACATCGTTGTCCTCTTCTAGAAGTGTACCCGACGGAGACTTGTCGCTTCTTTTTTAAAACGATGAATTGTATTTGAAATGGTGTTCCGATCAATATGCCCATCCGCAGTTATCGCAAGTCATTCACCTATTCGACGAAAACAAAAAAAAGCATTTTGAAGTCTGTCACTCTGTACCGGGGCCTGTTTACCTCTCAGCCACGCCACCTTCACTCACTCTGTCCCTCCGTTCTCCACCCCTTTGGGTTTCCAGCAGGAGACAAACATGTGCAATTGCGTTTCATTTATGTGCAGGAATGAAAAAAACAAGGTTATTATCTCAATATAGTTTGTCATGTGGCGCCCCGCTGTGTCTCCGGCATGAACCCAGAGCTCTGTCCGTCCTGAGCTCGTGGATGGCAGAACAATCCCAGCGTCTCTGAGGAGTTCTTCTCACCGAGAGATTGTATATTTCCCTCCGGGACACCGTCCAGCGTTGGTTGTTCTGTCGCGTAGGCTCCATTTTGTATTTCGTCGTATTTGTCAAAAATGAATTGAATACGGAAAACACTCTTTATGAATTTGTTTGTGATGCCATGAAAATAAAATTAAAAACCCAACCCACACAATGCTCTGACCCCGGTGGCATCCGCCTCTTCCTCTTCCTCCTCCTCCTTTTCCTCCGTCTTCCCCACACTCATCCATCAAGCAGGAGGATGATAAAGCGACACCATGAATTAGACCCAGAAAGCCTCAGTGTGACACACAGCCCGATTGGGGCCATTAATAATCCAACACGCATCTCCTGGTTCAGCAGTCTCCAATTCGCTCAACATCATAGTATCCCAGGGAGAAATGTATTTCGGTTGGTAGATGAGGCCTATCTGAAGCAACACACACACATACACAAACCCACACACACACAAACACGCGGACACACTCGACACACAAAGGATTCTGTGATTATACGTAATTACCTGTTGCGTGTCAGCTTTGTGTGTTCTCTGCGATTCCGTCTGATTAAAATTTTGGTTGCGTTGTCCCGGCACCTGCTTATCCCCAGAGGGATTTGCAGGTGTCCGTGGCGGAGCCAATCTTATTCAATGTGAAGGATTAGCTGCCCTCCGACAACATGTCCTCTGTCCAATCCTACAGTGTGACCAGACACAAACATCAATGATCCATCAGGCATGGTGCATGCACTATGCCCTTATTGACATGTTCCAAAAAGTCCTCCTAAATTCTATATTCAAATTTGACTTTGAAAATTCTATTTTCAAAGTCTCAGTGCTGAAACTAGCCCTTAACATTTTTTTTTGGGGCTCTAACTTCAGTGGATTATTTGAGCACCAGCTGGCGTCCCCGTCTGGTGACAGAGATGAACAGGTACTTGTTTTAAATCAGGTGGACCGGAGGCATGACCTGCGTCGAGGAGCATGACCTGCGTCGACAGGGGGGTGCGGTCACATGAGATAGGGCCGCACCTGTGTCCATAATCACACATGATAACACCTGGCAGTGATAGAAAGACAATGACAGCATTATCCTGCATTTCACCTTTTTCTTATCATAGGTGTGTGTTGTATGTTATTGTTTGTTTAGTGTTGTCTTTCTGTGTGTATCGAGTGCATCTGTTGCATCTAATGTTTGTTTTATGCAAGCGTGTGTAGTTAGACTAATATGCAAGCATCAGCATGAGTTTTCAGTTGAACATTCAGTCGCGTTTTCAGTTGAACATTTAGAGCATTCAGTAGAGTATTTCGTAGAGCACAAGTACAGCATACAGTAGAGCATTTGGTCAAGCTTTCAGTTGAACATTCAGTAGAGTATTCAGCAGAGCATAAGGAAGTGGATTCAGATTTGCTATAGTTTAGTGATCGTCAAATGGGGAAGGCGAAATTTGGGCCAGTTCAAAAGAGTCCCAAAGCCAATTAAGGTGGGTAATGGACACGCAGCTGTGTCAATGAAACAAAGGCCACTGGGCCCATTTAGTCGGCGACACTAACTTTCCATCTGTATGGAATCTGAATGGCGGACCATTCATCCCTCCGACAAAGAGGGTGAATGATGCCTATCTCTCAACACGGTGCAGTCAGCAGATTGCAAATGACTAATAAAAAGCACAGAAGCCTGTGGTGCTAATGGATGTTTCCTGGAAAAAGCACGCGATTTGATGACCATGGGCGGAATATATTTGACTGTGTACTCTTCCAAATAAGGCAGGATACTGAGATAAAGGGATGCAAAAGCAATACTTGTATTGTATTACAGATTTATGGTCGGTCATGGTTCTGCATTACAACCTTAAACTTCAACGAGTACAAATCTTAATTCAATCTTAGTTAATCAATATTTTATATTTATTATTTATTTGCATTTCCATCACAGCCAAGTGATGCTCCAATATCACCAAGGGGGGATCAGCGGTCAGAATATATGAATGTATATAACTACGTCAAACAGTGCAACTGTCCAGGATCTGGATTGGCTCCAGTGATGGCCTTGCTTGATTTGATCAGATGGTACAGCGGGACAGACCTGCCACTGAACTGAGGACCAGAACATATAAAACCTGAGGAGAACATCGATCCTGGAAGCAGACTCGAGAGATCGATTCATCCAGAAAGTTCTCTGATGTGCATCCCCTCACACACACACACACACACACACACACACTCGTACGCAAACACACACATACGCACACACAGACAAACACATTCATACATAGCATGCACATGGAAGCTACGCACACATACAGACAAACACACATGCATACACTCACCAACATGCGCACACACACACACACACACACACACACACACACGTGTACGCAGACACTTGCACATATACTCATAGCACCACAACCCTCACAGCTGACCTTCATGCACACTTCAATGGCATCAATGACATGCGAGACACGGAGGAGCTCAGCTCCTCCAATATTGACTCTGGAGGGTGGAATGTATCAGTCAACTTAAGAAGCTCAACATGTTTTCAATGTAGTGCAACCAAGTCACGAAGTTAGCGCGCAAATGCAAAAAGTGTCTTGATTCATTTGTTCAGGTTAATTAATATTTCAGATGAAGAAAGAACAGCTCACATCCTCTAAGGGGTTGTGTGTGAGTGGGGTTATAAGTCTTTGTTTTGATGTGTCTAAGTTCTTGTCTTTGTATGTGTGTGTGTGTGTGTGTGTGTGTGTTGCTAGGAGACAACCTATAGATGGTTGTAAGCCAAATGGGTTTGCCGTGTGTTCCTCTCGTCAGATGGGCTAACAAGGGGGTTGGGTGCCTGAAATCCATCCCGTAATGTATGGCAAAGAAAACTGTCTGCCAATTATACGGGCAATACGGGCAAAGATTCATCCATGCTGTTAAAATAAGGGGTGGTAGGGGGGGGGGGGGTTGCGCTTTTAAGGAGGTAGGTGCTGTCGGACTCCCCTTATCATTTAATTGGATTCACCGCAAAACAAAAAAATGGTGTAACATCTTAAAAATAGTTTGCCCAGGGATGGAGAGTTCTGAGAACCGTTATATATTCCTATATCCCTATCTCTCTCTTTCTCTCTCCCTCACTCTCTCTCCTTTTTGCTGTGTAATTCTGAACAAGCACAGAAGATGTGTTTTCCCAGATGGGTCACCAGATTCTGTTTTCCACATGTGAAAAATGTCGTATGGATGCGTATTGAGCTCCGGGGTCATCTAACCCCTATTTGACAGAATTCTCTGGGGTCACATAGGTCAGGGACGCAGCGGGCTGGTGCGACGCCACGTGCCCTCACTGTTATTGACCCTATTATTGGTCGATGCGGTGGTCGGCGGATCACGGTAGTGCGGTGGCATTTGACCCCCCCAGTGGAAGTGTACAAGACCCGGGTTCGACCCGAAAGTCGAACTGCAGGAAGCAGAGTGCGTCCTTGCGAGGGACGGCCTTAACCTGCACGTTAATTGAAAATCCAAATCTAAAGCGGTTACATTTGGCTGGCCAAATGACTTTGTCCCTACTTCACCGCACACAACACCATCTTCAGAGTCCTGCGACACTTGAAATGACAGCAAGTGAACGTGTGTGCTTTACCACTGTGGTCCGTGTTACTGCCGAAATGATCCATGCAGCAGCACTCATAATGACCTGATTCCCATGCTAACCCAATATTTACAGAGGGAGATAATGGGGTGCTCTGGACGCAGTATAGTTTAACATACAAACCAGCTCCTAGCATGAATGTGTGTCAATATAATAACCTCTCTATATGATACGCTGGGAGGAATCACAGGTGTATTGACCGTACAACTCGCATCACGGTTCATTTTGAAATGCTCAAAATTCCCTGCACATGCACTTGTTCACACACAGTTGACCCCCAAAACACTGCCTTATTCTACATACACACGCGCGCACACACGCACATGCACACACAACCATTTTCTGTCCACAATGTTTCGCGCGTAAATCAACTGACGACTGTAAAACTATACAATGTAAGATTAAACCCAGTTTTGGTACTGTCATTAATAAATACAACCTATATGTGGGTGTATTGATACTTCGTTAGCTATAACTTGGTTCATCCAAATTGTAATTTTCGGCTTCATGGCGGACGACGGACGAGACCAGTTGAATAATCTCCCCCTTGGTGGCGGCTGTTCTCTCTTTGATGCGTCGTCTTTTCAGGCACATGCAACCACTCTCCCTCCCGCACGCTCTTGATCTCCCACAAGAGACGTCCGAGAGACGGGCGCCAGCCGCGATGAGCTGTAATGCACAGAGTTCACAAAGGCCTGAGTCACGGCGACTACACATGTGCGCTTTCTATTTCAAGACAAAGAGGCTTTAAAACATTAGCGCGGCGCTCAGCCCGATGACGGCGGCAGAGCGGGAAAGGTTTTTTTTCTTCAGGGTAGTAAGTAGAGGGATCGGAAATGCTGAAATGGACGGCGCAGCCAAGCAAAGCCCCTGTGAGGTACAACCTATAAATGTGAGCTTGAAAAGAACAACATAATGCACTCTGAAACCAAGGAGAAGCCAGGGGTCAGAGGAACCAGCGTCACGCCGTGGGTTGCGCGCTGCCTCACCTGTGCTACGCTCCGCTCGCCGGCTCCGCTCCCTCAAGGCACGGCCGGCGAGGCGGGGGCTGACGGAGACCGCTAGTGACAGGTGTCTGCGGTGGGTATCACGGGAACCACCAAAAGAATACACAAAAAGCCCTACCCTATTTTTGGATGCATCCTTGGGAAATATAAATGTGTCTGATTTCCTCTCCTGCCCGTGAATAGAAGTTGTATTTCTACTCCTTTGATGCCCGGTGAAATAGTTTTTGAACCAAAAATGTTCCGTTGTCACGTGTCAACTTTTGCACAGAACATCATCATGTCCTCTGAGCTTCAGCCTGTTTTGTATGATCCACCTCTTAGTCTTGATTAACACTCCAAAAACGGAAATGCAATTTAACGATGGCTCTCGTATAATTTGGTGGAAGCAGAGTAGGAGTGGTGGGCGACCGACAGACCAATCAATGCGGCGGCCTGGAGAGGCAGAGGTGATGCTAAGGGCTTTTGGGTCATTTCTCCTTGACCATTCCCCCCCGCAAGACATTAGGACTCTTTTGTGTTCTGTGTGCAAGCCGGGTAAAGGGTCACTCATTTTGAACATTTAATGAAAAAACTATTCAAAGAGGTGTATGTGTGTGTGTGCATGTGCGTGTTAGGGTTCCAATATTCAGGTCCCTACAAACTGAATCCACTCAGAAAAGGAGAATGACATCTTTGAGGGTAGGTTTGCGCCGTCAGGATATAATAACCAGGGATCACTCCCAATGATACGCTGTATTTGTCAGATATCCGTGTGGCGTTTGGGTTGGTGCAATGTGTTGTTAATTTTTCTCCAGTGTACTAAATGACAGCAGGCACTTCCACTGCCTCCCTGGAAGTGTGTAAAGAAAGCCGCTCTGTTTGGTTGACTGTTCTTGGTTTGGTCTATTAATCAAAGCAGTCCTTGCGTATTCGGTTTTCTCGTGCTTGTGACTTTATCTCCAACTCATTGGTATGCGCTGGGTCTGTTTACCTCTCTGACTGAAGGCAAGGCACGTCCATCTCACCATCCAATCACAGACCATAGCAGATGGTCCATGTCTCTCCTCCAGAATGGAGCTGGCCACCCTACACAGGTTTGAGAGTGCCATCTTGAAGCATCTCCAACTGATTGGAGAAGGAACTCATTTAAGGTCATGAAGATCCAGAGGTTGGCTTTGTGTGGTCTGCTGAGCCTTTGGAAGTAGAAGCCTCTTTAACACTTGTGAGGCACTGTTCCACCAGCAAGCTTATTCATTCTGCTTTGATGTTGTTCGTACTTGACCGCCAAATAGTTCTGCGTTTAGATCATGAGCTTAGATCATTCTTTTCATCAACAATTCAGAAACATGCATTTGATTTATTTTTCATTATGTGAAACAGTTAAACATCTGCTTCTGCATTTTACTCCATGTTCCAATAATATGTAATTTTGAGAACAACATATTTTGTTGTGAGAGAAAAGAGTGCACAATTTCTATTTGCAGTGTTATCTCGTCCAGCACAAAACCTTGAAGGACCCACATAGGAAACCAAACTTGCTGAACACAAATATATCTACATTGAAAGCAGATGCCTAACATGACAACAGTTCTAATCCTTAGCAAATATGAGACATGATGACAATTAGTATAATATTAGTCTATATGCGGTGCACGTAGTGCTGGAGACCATACAGCGAGAGATTGAAATGCTTGAATAAGGTTCAGAGAACATTGTATCCCAAATGAGCCCAGCCCAATTATTCATACAGAGATGATTATCCAACTCGAGACATATTGTCAAGGTGACAATAGGATACATGAATGATTGCTGAAGCCCTATTACAAAATGTCCAAATTTGTTATCTTCAACTTTGATCTGCTCCAAAAATCATAATTACAGTAAAAGCAAAAACAGCTAACAGCCTTAATTAAAAACTTATTGACACTGAAATGCCTTATAGTGACAGTGTTTGGAGCCTGAAGTATGAATTAATATTAATGACCGTGATTACCCCAACACCAATCAAACTGTAATATTCTGGCTCAAAGCTTTACCGGGCTCATTACATGTGTGTAAATGATTAATCCGTCGATGGTCAAAACATTAAATATATGCTTCACACCAATTCATTCCTAATTAAGAAATAATCGGAAATGGGTAATTTTGTGAAGACTTGGCGCCGACCAATCGAGGCCTCAAATGACTTCCACCACCCCCCCTTCCACCATGTTATGGTGCCGTGAGTAGAGTCATGATAGTTTATCTCCCAGTCCAGTACGGTCCAAAGAGACTGGCTTGTACGCAGAACCTCTAAGACAGTTTGTGTTTCCCCAAGGTCTTCACAATTATCGAACACTTCAGAAGAAACAGTGATGTGCAGTATGTTAGTTCCGTGCGTGTCTTGCACTCTCTTTAAAAACATTTTGGAGAAGATTCTCCATTTTCCTGGAGCATCAATGATTGAACTGTGTTGTACAGGGCTGTCTTTTCTTGGGTTTGGTTACATTGTTTCTTAAGCCCTCAACTCGACAACCCTCGCTTTTTCGTGGACATGAGTAAACATGAATCCTTCTTGTGGGGGTAAATGTTGCTGTTCCTTTGGTGACATAACAGCGTTTTGGAGGTTAAGAAAGCTCTCTCTTTGAAAAACGGTTGCATTTATTCCCCATTATTGGTCTTGGCAAAACACTGCCCCCTTATCCAGCCCCCTTCTTCCCACTGGATTTGAGACATAACTTAATTGGACAACTCTAGTCTTTTAAAAATGTCACGGGGAGTTTTTGACTTCCCGTGACACACACACACACACACACACACACACACACACACACACACACACACACACACTGACACTGAGGTTACATGGCATGACGGTGAAGGGTTCAGAACATGTGGAGTGCAACTCAAATGCTAAACTTTAATGGATCTGGGGTTTGGAAGATGAGGGTGATATTAATTATTACCTAATTTTCCACACTTTAGGGTTTTATTGTTGTTCATCAATGTTCATGAAGGTTGGTTAAAATATGGAAATTATGGCAGCTGAATGTGCTTTTGTTGAAGTAATGGACCCACAGCTGTTATTTGCTCATGTTTCCTTCTGTTTTGAGATACCTCTGTTGTTCATGAGCGTGAGTTTGATGTTCATTGCTATTGTTTTTGCTAAAATATAAGACCATGTTCCAAAAGCACATTACAGCTACGAATATGTACAGGGATTAATATTCCATCTTTTTTTCATTCTCTCTGATAACAATAAACACAGATTGGCATTGATTGGCTTTCTTATCGAAAAAGCGTACAAACAGAGTATGTAATTGCTTTTTTGATGCAACAGTTTGGAGTCCATTCCAAAAGTATTGTTTAAGACTCATACAAGTCTGGTTTGTTTGAGAACATCCCAATATAATATATACAATATGGTCCAAGAAAATTACCACAAGGCTATCTACCTGTAGCCTTACAACCTCTAGTTAACTTTTTAAGACAGGGCAATAGACATATAGTGAATAATGGCCACCATGATTATGTAACCAACTGTATTGAAACTCTCAAATCCATTTGCTCCGACAAAGAGACATCTGGATTGCTTTTAAACGTGTTTCTCCTGTATTGCAATTCAAACCCAACGAGGGCAACCGAGTTTCTCCTTTTGAATGAAGAAATTACATTAGAACACCAACTTACGGAGTCAACTCGCCATTCAAGCTACCGAGATGGAGCTAGCATGCTAACCCCTTCTAATTCCTCCTCGGGTCGGGGGCCCTCTACCTTCACAACGGCATGGTAACCCTCGCTGCCCCTTCAAACAAGAAAAAGCCTCTGGATTGAGAAAGCAGCCGCCGACCTACACAATCTTGAATTTCAACATCATAATAATCCTCTTTGATCGGAACGCTCCCGTTGCGTCTCTGAAAGCCCTCTGAGGAGCTGTTGTTGGAAGCTACATTAGCCCACCTCCCATGGTTGTAAAGGGCACACACTACACCCACATGTTGAACACCGCGTGTGAGTTAATCCCCGGTGGCACCCTGTTACAGCCGTTAATGTGAGCGTGCCGCGTGTTTACATAATGTTTACGAGATCACTGACGACCGACATCCCTTTCACATCTCGTATTTTGCGATCAAAGGTTATATGCCTCTACGGAGTACACTGAAGCAAAGGCGTGAAGTGAAACAACTAATTTAGCTCTCTCCCTATGCTGCCTAATGGTTCCATGGCACAAGGCATATTCGATTTTTACAATCCCATTCACCTTGGCTGCTTCAAATAGAGTCCGCGGTGCATCAGTGATACAATCTCACAAGATAAACAAAGGGCTTAGCGGCCACACTCTCCCTGTCATCGTATCCATCAGTATGATTCAGTTGGATCTATTAGTCCTGAAGATCTTTCGTGCCACTCGTGGACATTATATCCCTCAACTTATTTCTCCGATGATTGAATGTGACATATCACAGGGCATGCATTTGATGTGCCTGTCAGCCTTAATCACTACCATCATGAATAGATCTAGCGTCCAGGGCATCAACAAAAGACACATGGGCAACATCTCGACGAGCCCTTGGTGGTCTAAGATGGTTTGAGAGCAGCATATCGCCACGTTAAACCCAGCACCCTTCAAGGCTCGCTGAGCTCCGCTCGGTGCGGGAAGCCCAAAATATACCCAGCATGCTCCAGTGGACAGAGGGCCTAAGACCTGGTTGGAAGTCAACCACCCATGGGGCCAGAGCTGAGTGCTGCATGGCACACACACACACACACAAACACACACATATATATATATACACACACACACACATACATACATATATACACACACACACACACATTGATAGGTCAATGTTCAGTTCTGACAGAGATCGTGCGCATGGCATTGGTTTCCTGAGCAACCAGCAAGATAAATGAACAAGACAGACTTATGAGACAGGATAGTTAGCAGCATAATTTGTGTCTGTGTATTTAAGGTTATTTATGCGTATATATGTGTTTGTGCATGTGTGTTTGTGGTGTGCGTGTGTGTGTATGTGTGTGATGGTTATGTGTGTGTGTGTGTGTGTGTGCAGGCATGCATTATTGTGTGTGTGTTTGTCTGTGATGATTAACTGTGTGTGTGTGTGTGTGTGTGTGTGCGCGCGCATGTCTGTGATGGTTATTTGTGTGTGTGTGTGTGACACCATAGCGAGACCCGACTCATAATCAATTAACCCTGCTTTAATCACCACGGTCCCCCACCCCAAACGATTCCCCCACAGAAGTTAACACATGCTCAACTCTGTTTCAGAGACGCTCCGATGTTGCGGCCATGATGGATTTCTAATTGAGTCCATGATTACGTTTCTCTCCTCCTCCCTTTGACGGGCGCACGGAGCCTGGTGATTATCCCCGCCGTGGGTTCTCAGCTCTCATTTGGGGGGGGGGGGGGCGTGATTAGAAGACACAACCCCCCCAACCCCCCCCCCTTTGCCCGCCACCAAAAAGTGTTTAAACCTACAAGTAAACTAAAGCCATGAGCGCTTCATAATCTGATCAGGGGAGGTTGGGGGGGGGGCAGTGACCAAACTAAACAATAGGGGAGTGTCGGGTTCTTTCTTCCCCGCAGGCTGCAGTACGTATATTTCCCTCCCCACTGCAGCCTACTACTCTCTGTTCTGGCGTCGTTGATAGAAGACACAGGAACCCTTTACAGTACACTACCCCTATGCTGCTAAGTGCTGACACGAGAAAAAACCGGGGTTTATTATGCTTTCCCATTTTCTAAACGAACACGCACAACCACTCACACACACACACTCGCACACACTTACACACACACACGCGCGCACACACGCATACGCATGCGCACAGTCACACACACACACACACACCACATGCATACGTACACTCACACACGCACACACAGACACATGCACACAAACACATAAATTCACACACGCGCAACTGCACAAACACGATACAATCCATCACAGAGAAAGATCATACAACAGACATTGAAACTGATTAAGTGTTGCCCCTCTGGGGGGGGGGGGGGGGGGGGGGGGGGGCGGAAACAAACCCCCCCAATAAAAAAATAAAATACAGTCAACA
>JAOPJJ010109811.1:0-11505 GCA_027122795.1 Enchelyopus cimbrius
CCCCATCCCCCCCCCTTCTCTACACACATACACACCTTCCCTAACACACACACACACTTGAGTCCCCACACCCCCACACACACACACAAAGGGCCAAAGCAAACAGCACCTGAGGGCCCTCAGAGACTCATCATACAAATGATATGATAGCTCTGTTTGACTGACCGCTGCTCCTATGGTCACTCAAGTCTTTATCGTCACTGATCAAATATCTTCCGTTTAAACAAACAGATAGATTAGACGCTCATGGACACTGGTTAACAACAATCCCAACCAGAGCGTGACGTAATAACACAGCATCCTTTGATCAGAGTCAACAGCTACACCATGCATGAGCATCTGGGACACAATGTTTACTTTAGGCCGACTGAAGTGTGTTTAAATGCAACAAAGCGTAGTTGGTGTTGTACAACATGGTTTGCTAGACAACTCAAGGTCGCCCCCTATTGGACACACACACACGATTATTTGTGGTCCTCCAGGAGCGTTCCTCATCAACCGCCCTCTGCTACACATGCTTGGTCTGGTAGCAGAACAGTGGCTGTCAGGTAACGTCACCGTGGTTTGGGTGTTTCAGTATGAGCAGTAGTGTGTGTTCTGTCATCAGTGGTCGTTTGCCTTGACGTCCAGTTGCCCCGTGCAAGTCCATGTTCAGGTGGGGTCACGGTCCTGTCCAGACGCACCATCATCTCTCCTCAGCCAAGGATTCCTGGTCTTGTAACAAAGCACATTACTTATTCTGGTCTGGTAACTAGCAGTGGTAGTTTGTTTGGTCTGGATAGTAAACAACAGAGTTTATGCAAACATACCGGTCATGCTCGTTAGCAGATGAATTCACGGCTCTCCTCAGCCAGTGGACCCTGGTCTGGTAACAAGTGGTGTCTGGTTGAGTCCTGGGTGGGTGGGCTTTATTCTGAGCTGCTGGAAAAAGTGTTAAGGATGTTTAAAGAGGATCAGAAACATTTTAAATATTTTAAGAAAATTAATAATACCTTGAGACAGGTGCCATAGGCCCAGGAGGGACTTCCTCCACCAGGCCGGACCCCCAGCAGGAGTCCTCCACCAGGCCGGACCCCCAGCAGGACTCCTCCAGCAGGACTCCTCCACTAGGCCGGACCTCCAGGAGGGACTTCCTCCACCAGGCCGGACCCCCAGCAGGACTCCTCCACCAGGCCGGACCCCCAGTAGGACTCCTCCAGCAGGACTCCACCAGGCAGGACTCCACCCGGCAGGACTTCACCCGGCAGGACTCCTCCACCAGGCAGGACTCCTCCAGCAGGCAGGACTCCTCCAGCAGGCAGGACTCCTCCACCAGCTCCTCCCCGCCACGCATTCCTTGTCGGGTAAGAAACAGCGGTAGTTTTGCGTCAAAGTCTGAGAAACTGGTAGTTTGGTCTGAACACAGCAGTGCTTTGCTGTAATGCCTTATACAAACCTACAGCGATGCTGGTAGGTTCCAGGTCCTCTCCAGATGCTCCATCAGCTCTCCGCTGGTCTGCAAAACAAACCGTGATGGAAGTTGAGCCGTGGGTTTGTAGGTTGTAGTCGTTGGACGCCTCGTTTAAAATCGATCTGAACCAAAGTGCTGGCTCGAGTAAAGGATGAATAGAAGGTTTCTATAGAATTCAGCAACATACCTGTGGTGGTCCAACGGCTGTCCCGGTGCAGTCCAGGTCTCAAATCCCAGTTGGTCAGCTTCATCTAATCACAACACAGATAAACGAAGGCAGTATATGGATAAAACTGTCTCCCACTTCAACTGAGTCACTAAAACTGGTTAATTGAGGGCTGCGTTGACCCAGGGACTCAGAAACAGGTACAAGACTAGTGGAGCCAGTACCGCTAGCTCAGTACAGGACTACATTTCATACGAGAGGCACAGAGTGATCACTGACCGGAACATACTTGGTCAGGACAACCAGCAGCAAGGCTCGCCGTCAGCTCCCCTCCACCAAGGTGCCCGGTCCTGGTAACAGAGAGCAGCCGTTCAGTCCATCGTCGGGTAATAAGAGTGGTAGTTGGGGCCATCAATCAATTCAGATTAGCCAAGTGATGGTTACCCTCTGGTCCTCAGCCTCTGGTCCGCTACAGACAGAATGCTCCACATCTCCGTCAGCCTGCCTCACCACTCCGCATAAATCACAATCGAGCCAGAAGTTACAAGATCTGACAGTGCACTGACCTCTCCGTGCTGGAACACTTCTTGGACCAGAGGCCAGGCGCAGGGACGGATTAAACAGATATGAGCCCCTGTTCACAATATAAAAAAAGGCCCCCCTGACCGCGATGCGCACGTGCGCAAACGCGCGCGTGTAGCACATTGAAATGAAAATGTAGTACATTATGTCATATATTATAACCCCACACAGAAATGAATTCCAGCATATGTTTTATTATAAGGGTGTAATCTCCCAGTCTACAGACTAGGAGGTAAATAATACTAATTGTATTATTTATTTCAACCCATAGTGGCTTATTACCTTGACAATAAATAAACAACAATAACTTTTAGGGGGGGGGGGATTTCATCTGGGGAACGAAAGTCATGGTGGACTGTCACGGGTCAATGACCATTAAAGACAAGGTTTTTGTTCATTTTACAATTTTAGTTCATCCATTTTCCAGCTTTTTAGATTCCGTCCCTGTAGTCTTAGTTTGTAGTGTTCAGGAATTCAGCCTGATTACATGATGACTGATGATGTTTTCCCAAGGATCACATCCAGGGTAGGAACTTCATGTGCAGACTGTCGAGCTTCAATTACCATCAAGACAAAGGTCTTGTGCATTTTTCCAACTTCCAGATTCTGTCCATTTGGAGTGTTCTTCTTCCATCCTCCCTTGCTCCAGGTTTCCATCGTTCCTTCACATTGTAGTGATGACGTCATCCATTGCGTGCATGATTCGCACGACACTCAGGTCCTCCTCTCCAGTGGGGGCAGTAGAGAAACCATCGCTACAACATCAAGACGTTTGAAGGGGAAGATTGAAATGAGCTCCGTGATTCTCTATAGCCTAGTCCTAACTAGACCTTCGTACTTCATTGTATTTGTACTTTTGGTCTAGAATTTCCATAGAGGCAAGCGATTTCTCCCTTGAAGGCGGGTGCTGTTAAGGTTTAAAACCTATAGAGTGGCGAAGTCCCGCCCGTTCCGGTGGACCCCATGGGACCTTTCGGATCGTAAAATATACATGGGATTGAATGGACAGAAATAATTATTTTCTGGTCCCAGTCGTTATATGCCTAGGATTTCACAAATGTTGTTTGTGTGTTTAAATTATATGTTTTCACGTCAAGAGTTTGACAGTTTATCGTGCAATTGTTCAGTTTAAGGCTGTAGAGAAAACACAATGAGAAAGACTACATGTCGCGTATGTGACGTCACGTCATCAACCTTTCCCTCCGCTTCTCTGTATTTCAAGATGCCGGTGTGTTTTGTCCCAGGATGTCCTCATTCAAGCAGTAACGACCGTTCCTTCTTTTGGTTCCCTTTAGATGCGAAGAGGCTCAAAATTGGCTGGCTCAAATTGATCAGGGTTAGGAAAGCTGTAGTTCACAAAGCGGCCTCACACAAAACCTAATATCCTCAAGCTTCTACGTGCTGAATTGTAATCTTCTTTGCATGGAAAATTATCATTAAAAACAACAAACCACATAGGTGAAATTCATGGCACAATTCACACAGGACCAGAAAATATGTTTTATCTCTCCATTGACTCTCGTTCATAATAATTCGCGTCTGAGGTCCCATGCACCGGAAACGGAGGGGCGGGACTTCACCATTCTATTGGCTCTGCCCAGTGCCAGTCCTGATCTGCCTTAACCAATCGCTATGCATTTGCCTCGCATAACCAGGCATTCTGGGATAAAAACGTCAGAAATGCTGGTGATAACTTCCCTTTGCGACATGTCATATCACATCCAACGTTTTATTATGTTTCGCGCATGGGTCGTTGACGCCAAGATGTCTATGGTTGACGCCACTCAGAAAACTGTTGTCGCTTAGCAACACTAGGGACGCAACACCCGTTTGAAACAAGTCTTTGGCCTCACCACAACACCGACTCCCATATACCATAGGCGGAGTTGCGGACGCAGTAAGGTGTTGCAGTAATATGAGTGATTGAAATTTTTATTTAAACCACCAAAGCGGTCCAAACACAATGAAAACAGTTCGTACTTAAAGTCAGACAGGGCGCAGCCAACTTGAATTCTATCTCAGAATCCTTGCTCGGTCTCCCCTGAGTTCAACCGAGCAGACAAGTTTGCCGTCCGAGTAAAAGGGGTGTGTTCGTGCGTGTCGCTAGGCAACGTCCTCGGAGCTCCGAGACAGATGGATAATCGGACGCAGCATATCTCCTTTCAGAGAGGCGTGCCTGGTGCCCTCTCCCAAAAAATAGGCTACTGGATGGATTTTTTATTAATCTTTATTAAATCTTTACGATACAAACATTACGAACAAACGAACAGACTCAATAATACAGAACATGCATCAATCAAGAGCAGAGCCAGTGAGAGTTTCAAATATATAATTTAAAACTAGAGCACAACAGAATGGTGTGAGCAGCTTTCTTGTTTTTTGAATCATAGATGGTTTTCATGTACTGCTTCGTTTCTTTACCAACAGCAATAAAAAAAAGGATTAGAGTTACTAAAATTGGCTTTGTGAATATATTTCCCTAAAATGATCAGCAAATTCATTAGGTTTATTTCATTCTGTGGTCATGGATACTTTTGTGGTCATGGATATCAAACAGTACATTTTCCGGTTACCAGTACGAGAAGTGTACTTCCTGTCCGCCTTGACGCGACGGGAACTTGACGTGATTATGACGAGTTCCGCCGGATCTTCTCAACTCTCGTTGCAACAAATGCGCAAATGCAAACGACCCCGAACACGGCTATAGACATGTTATACATATACGGAGCCTTGGCTGCTGGGACGCGAGAAATGCGGCGGCCATCTTGGAAGGGTGATCCGCTCCACTTACTGTAATGCGTTTGGATGGAGCAACTGACTGTCAGCGCATTTGATTAGTCATACCTCACTGAATATCACTGATTTTCACACGTTTTTGTGATACGTGTAGCTATGGCTTGGCGTGTGTCATTATTCATAGTTGGCTTAATAGTAGGCCAAATAGAATATTCATAAGTGACCAGACGTCCGACATCAACTGGGAACATAATCAGGTCAGCTATTTTGAAGTTGAAGAAACAATATATGAACTGGGACGTCTGGTCACCCTAATCATAATACAAATCTGCTGATGGAAGGTATATTTGTCGATGGATTGATACAGGAAAATGATGAGGAAAACTAGTGAAATTCAAATACAATAAAACAGAAGCCAGGGTTAATGCAGACTGACCATTGACAGTGTTTCAAAAATGAGTGAATGTGTGAAAATAAGTTGTATTCAGTGAGGTATATTGAATTAAATGTGCTGACAGTTCATTGCTCCATCCAAACGCATTGCAGTGAGTGGAGTGGATCACCACTCCAACATGGCCGCCGCATTTGTCGTCAGCGCCAGATGTCTATGGACATTACAGCCAGACCGTAAATACTGAAGAGAAAAGTTGAGCGGAAGTACCGAGGTGGGCGGTGCCAGGCTGGGTTCTCTAGTGCAAAAGTTTCCTGTGTTTGCTAATTTTTGGTGTGCATGAAGGGTGAGGGAACGTGTGCTCAGGTACTTCGAATAACCTCATGTTCTATGTTGTAATGTGGCAAGTTTTGCTCACTGTTACTGCTTATTTGCACGTGCGAAACAACGGTATTGTATTAATGTATGTGTCGCCTTAAGTCGCTCTTTGTCGTCGACAACGCAACACTTTGTTGTAAAACGACACTATTTGTAGACATTGTTTTGTAAGCTAGCTGTGAATTATTATAGTGAACAATATGTCTGAAAGCAACCAGAAAACCACTGCCAAGTCCATTCCAACCAGGCGGGTGGTCATAAACAGCTTGGACCACATGCCCCACGACTACTCCACGACCCCCGGAGGAACCTTGTTCAGCACAACACCAGGAGGTACGGGAACACACTTCCAACTTAATATTTCAACTACACCTTGATCAACTTTGTTGTACACGTTATTCATAGAATGTTTGCACTTTGGACAACCGGGGTCTATTCATGCTAAGCTTGTAACCAGCCGCCAGAATGGTAAAAAAAAAAAAAAACACAAAAAACTTGCCATATTGTAAAACATTTTTATTTTAGAAGCGTAGTGACGACTGCAGTTGTTGAAATATCGACTTCAAAGTGCTAGTGCTACTGCTTTAAGTGCACATGGTGGTTTTTCACTTCCACTAATCAACAGTGCTATTGGCCAAAAAGAGAGGCAAGGTCCATATCAAACAAAATAAGCTATGATTGGTCAATTCCAACTTGGGCGTTACAGGGGCCGTCTCTGCCTCTTGACTAGCTCGTACTGCACATGTGCAGACGCATGCGTGTCACTTTACGAACAATTCGGATGATTGAGTGCACAACAATGTGATTTAATGATGGAGCAACAATAACATACTTATTGCCGCAAATGTCTGTTATGTCCTTTAATATTTTTTGTCTTAATGTTATTTATTTATGCATGCATTGAAAGTAGTTAACTATGCGATGAGAGGCTACTCTGCTTCTTGCGTGTTCTCATTTAAAAAAATAATCACTAAACCAATTCGGCCTTGCAGTTGTGTTTGCTGCTTACCCAACTGAATCATGGGGTGCTTTAGTTTTGGCAAGTTTGGGCTTTTGGGTGTCTGATTATATGTAATTTGATTTGTTTAGCTCTCCCTGTGAATTATTTATAGTGCTATGAGATGTCAACTCCAGCAAGAATTCCGCTTCTTTATTGTATCACTTAAGTATTTTTTTGTGTTTGAAGAAGGGATGCAGTGTTTACCTCTAAGTCAAGGATAAAGCCTGGTACAATAAACCGGAAATTATAACTTTATTTAATTTAACTATGTCCAATATTACTATAGATAAAATTTGAGTATTTTAGGATATGTTCATTATTTTTTTTGAAGGATTGATTATATAGATTATATTCCTTTTAACTATTGGCATCCCATGAAAATAAGCACAGAATGACACTAAACTAAAATGAAAACAAGAATCGATCCCCACACATGTCTTCCCCGTCCTCTGTTGACTGCTCTCCCCCCAACAGGGACCAGGATCATATACGATCGCAAGTTCCTGTTGGACTGCCGCAGCTCCCCCGTGGCTAAGACTCCGCCACGGGGTTTGCCTGACATCCCAGGGGTGACCAGCCCCCCCACCAAAGACGGCATCAAAGACAAAGCCCAGAACGGAGAACCTCTCAACAACAACATCCTCCGAGCACCTGACAGCAAGGCCGCTTGTAAGTGTCAATCAATCACACGTGTGCACACACAAGCAAAAGGGCTGAAGATTGTTTATAATTAGTACGCAGCCATAGTTTTGGCTAATTATGTACAGGTGATCGACGACACTTTCTGGGTAGAACTTTAAATTTTTGGGAAGTTGTCAGTTCCACTTATAATTAAACCAATAGCATGACACACTGCTGATGGTGGTAAAAGTGCTGGAAACGTGTCTATTTTTCATAGTTAACCAACATATTCGGTCTCCTCTACCTCCTCTACCTCCTCTACACTCCCCTCTAAGGTGAAGACGCCCAGTTTGAAATGGACATCTAGCTGACACTGAAGAACCAGTGGCATCTCTTGACTGGACAGGCTGCCATAGTGATTTGGGAGAACCTCAATCCAGCTCCTGCGGAGACGAGAGCCTTATTTTCCGTTACTCAGTGCCTCAAGATGTTAGTATCTTTCCTGTGGTTCCCGTATCCATTGTTCCTGTATCTAAAGGCTTCAAAATTGGTATGATAGCCTTTTTTGTCGATTCAGGTTACAATAAATGCGAAACCAAGTACCTAAACACTATCATTAAAAGCCTTTTTTATTTGGGCACAAAGAATTCTCAGAGGTCCAATTAAAATAACATAAGTTTATAGATTTTTTTCATTCCAACTGATTTTGTCACTTTTCACTTTTTATACCAGTCCAATTTGGCAATTTTCCAGTTTGGACTGGTATATCTTTTGTTGATCAGGCTGTTAAAAAGGCTTGTTCACTCCGAGCGTCAGACAGCAAACAATGCTTTTGTTGATGACATAAACAGGAAAATCACATGGTGTTTATGGTGAAAAAGTATTAAAGGCAAAGAAAACCTACCTTCTCCTTTTTGTCAATATACTTAGGATTGCATTGCATGTTTTGTCTGCTCAGTGTCCTCCCAACCGACTGTCTGCCTCATTCCGGTTCTCCTCACCATTGAAAGCTTCTGTGTAGGTAGGACACGCAAAATTGTAAGCAGAGGTAAGCAACATTTTGATGCAATGGTGAACCTTCATGCGTGTAGTGCTTTGCAAAAGTTCACCCTGCCCCCTCCACCCCATCAATATTTTTGGGAAATCTGCTATACATTTTTAGTAACTACTTTTCCTTTGGTTTTACTGGTGGCCTCCCACCAACCATAAAGGTGCATGCCACCTATTATTCCAGATTGCATAATGACTTTATAAAGAATACTGGATATAAACCTGTAATTGTCTATCCCCTGTATCCTTCTAGGCATGTTAGGAAAATATAGAAGAAAAAAAACTCCGCTGTGAAAAGCACATGTTTTGTACAAAAATAAATGTGTCCCCAGTGCACCCAGGCCAAGGGCCAAGGGCACTGCATTAAAAAAGTTCTCAAAAGTTGGAAAACAAGAGAAAAATAACACGCCTAATAAGCTCTGTAGCTGAGCAGGCTGCAAACACGGGGCGGCAACGCTCCCTACCACAGGAGGGCAGCATTGCTCCGCCATTGACACCGGCAGTAGGCTCACTCGCACTGCGAATACAGCACTGGCGGCCAATTGTGCAATCGAAATGAATTCTAAAAACCGTAGAAAAAGGGTACAGAATCCAGTTTATGCACTCCCCTCCGAGTTTCTCGAGAATAATTTACTCGCAGGCAGTAGGAGAGGCAGCTCATTTTCTCGAAGCAGAGATAGAGAAACCCGCAATTCAAGTAGTTCCACCGGTTCAAGCAACGAGCGGGTTCTACTCACGGTATTTCATAATAAAAAAGAAAGGAGGGGGCATGAGGCCTATATTGGATCTGAGAGCGTTGAATGCACATCTCAGACAATACAAATTTCGGATGCTCGTCTTTGTTCTATTTGCTGAAGTTTCAGTAGATGGTTATTGAACTTGGGGTTTTGTTTGGTGGTTGCTTGAGTGCTCCACACCTGAGTGTCAATTAACCCTCTGTCCCTTGCTTAGAGTAAAGTAGGTGGGGGGGTTGGAAGGTTACATGCTTCAGTGGAAAGGTGAGAAGTTTTTCCTCGTACTATTGGGGATGTAGTTGAAGTTTTGATGGTAATTTCATTGTTGTTGAGGAGGTGCTTGGTTCAATAAAGGTTAATTTGTCCTAGCTTTAAAGCAGTTTGTTGACCTGTTTGTGCGTGCCAATGGGTTTTGATGGGCTCTTTGTCTTGTGCTGCTTGTCAGGGTAGGTGTTGGTTTGTGTGTGTCACATTAGGTTGTGTGTTCCCCCTGTTAGGCTTACAGCATTTTCCCTTGGAATCTGCTGATTGGTGTCTATAGTGTGGGTTGACAGCGGTTAGAGCAGTTGTCTCGGGGGCACGTCCATGGTTTTTGGTGGCGTTGCCAGATGACTGGTCGTGCCACCACACCAGTGGGTTTTAGTGCGCAAGTACCCGCCACTAGATTCCCTGAAGACGAGGACCTGAACCTGGGCGCAGATCTACTCTCCCGAGGTCACCCTCGTTACGGAGAGTGGAAACTTCACCCAGAGGTGATGAAACTGATTGGGAACCACTACGGGTGGCCAACAGTAGACCTGTTTGCCTCCAGAGAGAACACACGGTGTCCCCTATTTTTCTACGCATTAGCACACGCGTGGCCACGCACACTCCTTTACGCATTCCCCCCGCTGGCTCTAATAACCCCCACACTAGACAGGGTGAGGAATGAGTCTTACTGCTATTCTGATAGCGCCGACTTGGCCACAGAAACATTGGTTGGCGGAGATAACGCAAATGCCTTATGCTCAGCCACTGCAACTCCTGTTGCACAGTGACCTGTTGTCCCAGGCTCGGGGGGATATATTTCATCCCCACCCAGAACGCCTGGCTCTCTGGGCTTGGGATTGGTGTACTTCTACTACTGAAGTCCCCTTCCAGTCCCTTATCTTTTTGTCAGGAAAACAGAAGTAAAAACGTATATACTGACAATATTAAGTTAGCACTTACTAGCTCCTCCCTTGTCCGTATCTTTCAAACATTAGGGCTCTTTTGCAAAGTCCCCCACTCAGTGATAACTGCAGCCAGTGGCCGTTGATGGTAGGAGAGGTCAATACACACACGCACGCACTCTGCAGCACACACACATACACACACACACTGAGTTTAAAGGGTCTCTCACTTCCTCTAACAGCAGTTGTCACCATGATGGCTTTCACTGCTATGTGGTAGTACAGGTCGTATATCACTGGGGTTAAAAAAACACAAGGTCCGTGCTGCAGAGAGCAATTACTAAGAGGGTAATAGAGAGAAAGAACAAAGGACTCAAGACCGTTAAGTGTCTATTGTGTGTATTGTCTCAATACACACAATAGATTGTTTAACAGTCTCTTAAACCCAGATGAACCGATTTCCCCTGAAGTCTAATTGAAGGATTTCACAATACACATGCGATACGTGTTAATTAAAAATAAGAATTTGATGTGTGTTAGACATCTTTTTTTCCCTCCTGATCACAGGCCTTCTGCTTTTAAGAGACTGAAAACAGAGAAACCAGACATTTCTAAGACTGAGAAATCTAGGGTTGGTACTGACCTAGCACTTTCTTGCAGAACAGGAACTTCTGAGGCCATTGAAGGGTAAAGTCATGTTAATTAATCCACCTGCTTGTAAAGGTCTTTGCATAGACACAGAATAGATACATCTATAACACAACCTTTAACACAACCACATGTCATCCTTATTCAAATAAATGAGTGATTCCCTTATAGAGAGACTAACTTATTAGCCTATCCTCCAGGATGGTCAATGAGTGTGAGGATATGGATTGAGTTGAGCTATCCAGTTGGTGTGTGAGATCTGACAGATTATCTACTGGCTATAAAGGTTAGATCCTGCAAATGCAAATTCCCCAATGAGGACCACTGACAGAAAAGTGTAACAGCGAATTTGCTTAATCCATCATTACACATCTACCAATGTATAGTACAGTACTGTACACCAACACCACAAACACACACACATATAACAATTTAATGACAGAACATGACAGAATACCTTTTGAAAATATCAATATAGATATTTCCCAAGGACATTTGTGTGCCTGTCAAACGATGCGTGATTGGCATGATGGGTCTAAAATAACCCTGTCCCGGCCCACTCCTACGGTAGCCTGGGCGGTTGCCTTTTGGCGTTCTG
>JAOPJJ010109896.1:0-11491 GCA_027122795.1 Enchelyopus cimbrius
AAAGTAAGTATAAAAATATATATCCACTAACATCCAATGGTAAGTAAGCTACACTAATCAGTGTCACATGGATCATTAATCGCATCCAAATGCGAGCCATGTGACCATGACTGGTTTCGGTCCATGAAAGCAACCGTTATTGCTTTGTTATGGGCGCATTGTTGTTTTGTCATGTGAGGCTACCGTTGTGATCTTAATGGCTGTCCTTAACTATGGCACACAGGTGACCACACGGCCACACTTTGCTAGAATTTTGAATTAGCAAACTCTACATATCCCCTGGTAGCTTAATAATAACATACTGTCCTTAAAAGTCCTCAATGCCATAAGATATTTGATATATGCTCCCCCATATTTATAGAATAGAAGGCCTTTAGCACATGATTATACATGAACAACGACAAATAACACATACAACAGAACGGGCAATACTAATGAACCTGGAAGACGTCCATTTCTTAACAACAACAACAAGCAGCACAGATGACGAAAGGCCTACTTTCTTGCATTCGCCCTGAAACCTCCATCATGCGCAATCCGGGGGTTTGGGGTTTGGAGTCTGGACCGAGGAAGAACATCAGCCAGATTTGTCACCTTGGCATGTGATGTTACCCTCACAGTTGAGCAATACACTACCCCCCCACCCCCCTTCTGCAACACCACAGGAGGTAACGAGGCCTAGGGGAGGAAGTGGGGCAGACACGGGGCTTCTGGAAGCAGCGCCTTAACTGTCCCAACTTCAACGTAATTATAACGATCACCCAGAGGCCTACTAGCACTTAGGGAAGCGCGTCCCGTCTGGCACAAAGGGGCCCATCGCGGCTCTATGGGGGATCAAACGCACGCCCATTAGCCCCGTGCTTCCAGTGCCTTTGGGAGCAGCACATCAAAGAGACACGTCAGTTAGCCGTCGATATCAATATAGGAAAGCAGCGATGGGTGTCTTGTGTCACGGTAGGCCTATATAAACCGCTTCACCCTGAAACATTTGTACTTTGAATTTAGGGAGGCTCTCGGAACACACTGACTGCTGAGCATTGAGCACACAGAATAGGCATACATCAGGAATGATGGCGTTTGACTTGGATTATGTGTCAGAGATGAATCAGTACTTCCGGGGACATCACATGCCGTGCCTGGATATCGACAACCACCGTGATTTGGGCCACGGTGAGAACTTTATTCAACAAGGCCTGTTCAAATAGTTGTGGATTTTGTTGACATTGACAGGCTGTTTTTTTGTTTTGGCTTGAATTGTTCTTCACAATTTGCTGCCTTGTTGCATAATAACAGCATGCAACCGCCAATGTGTACTTGTCACTAATATAACGTAATCAGATGAAACTTTTTCCATCCCCCCAAAAAATAGCAGCCCTCGGCATTTCTCCCCGGATGCCTGTGGGGCCCCAGAGACGCCGGAAGCGCACCACCTTCAGCCAGGCTCAGCTGGGCCAGCTGGAGCGGGCCTTCTCTCAGAACCAGTACCCGGACCATAAGGTCAAGGAGACTCTGTGTTCCCTCACCGGGCTCCCAGAGTCAAAGATCCAGGTATGCATTGTTACGTTTGAGTGCAGGGCTACTATGTTATGCATGACATTGGATACTTCATAACCTATGTATTACCATCGATTCTGAAAAAAGTTGTTTCATTTGTTCCCAATTATATTCCCTCAGGTGTGGTTTCAAAACCGAAGGGCGCGCTTTTTTAAAAGCAAGAAAACGGCGTCTGCGCCCAAATCTTCGCCTGACCATTTCCAGTCCTACTACTACTACCCTCAAACACCGACTGCCCCGTGCAGCACCTCCTCACCCTATATAACCCCATCCCCTGCTTCTTATGGTGTTGCACCTAGCCACCTGTCCCCAAGTTTACCAGAGTCCACCAAGCTGTCCCATATACGTACAGACGTTGCAGCGCCGGTCCTTCGCAAGCCCGAAAGCACTTTTTTCCACGCCTTCACCGAAGAGTGGGCTGCGAACCTGGAATTTACGAGACTTTTTGGGAGCAATGAAGCACTTCCGTGTGACCCGGCGATCCACGAATGGTTAGTCTCTGATGGGGTGTCTCTTCCTTTACTGGAGGACCACCAAGACGGATCGCAACCAGTTGGAAGTCGGTGTGATGCGGACATTTCCCCGGTGCAGGACAGCGCTTCCAGGTGCCCGGTGTCGGAGCGTTCCTACCACGGTGGTTGCGCAGGCGCACTAAGTACTAGCCTCGGCGAGGAACACCACCATTGCGAAACCCTGGGAGATTTATCAGAAGTGCAATTTGAAAACATTGGTGTATGTAACCTTTCGGATTTGGACATTTCGGAGGCAATGATTGATTATATTTTGGGCTAATGTAACGATTCCCCCCTTCCCCGACAACCTAGCCTGTTTTAAGTCTTTGTGACAGTCTGTGCCATATTTATACGAAGAGTCACACTTAGAGACATAATGAAAACGAATATTTAATACCCGTGTTTTTATATGAAGATCTTTACTTTTTAGCTGTATCCATGTGAAAATATCTCCAAATAAAAAAATTCACATTACCTTCCGTTTAACTTTATCTTACGTGTTTGGAGCCTCACGGAGCGTGCGGCGCCGTGGCTTAGATGGTTAAAGCGCCTGTCTAGTAAACAGGAGATCCTGGGTTCGAATCCCAGCGGTGCCTTTTCCCAACCTGTCTTTTCCCGGTTTATTGAAAACCTCTCAAAGATGAAAATGCAAACAACATACCATTTCAATTCACGACAGGGCGGAGTTCAATAAGCATCGGTGGTTTCTTCCTGCATTTTCATTTGCCAAGATTTGAGTATCTCTGTGGTTCATCTTCATAAGACAAAATAGAGAAATACTGTAGATGTGACGGAGAGAAAGAACGGAGTCACAGTGAAGATAAGATGTAGGCGTACACATCATTTAATCAGTACAGTAATTTTTAAGGCATGGACCTTATTTAGAATATTATAAGTTGTGCACAATTTAAAACTGTATGTAGGCCTACATGGTCTAATGTTTTTCAGATATTGCCTCAAACAAAATACATTTCAAAATATTATCTCAACATTGATTGTCTATTATTATAATTATAAAAAAATATCAAATTATACACATTTCTTGTTGTTGTGTTCGATCAATAACGATCATTTTATGGATTATAATCTCATTATCTCTTCTCCGCAAGGGACACCTCGTCACAGCCCAGCCAGTATTTTGCAATGGATCGTGGGTAAGGGGGCGTCACGCGGTCCAATCGTTTCGTCTTCAGGTTCGCCCTGTAGTATTTATCTGGCGGGTGGAAAAGGTGCATTAGGGCAAAACTCACACACACAATTACAGTTAAGAGGATAGTGCTCAGGATAGACCTGTTATTTAACCTTAAAGGGCCACTTCACCGGTTGAAACATGAATATGTATTGAAAGTGGGTCACATATGTAGTCGAATAGTAGCATACATTTCCATTTTGGTGCCTTCTTGACCGGGAAAAGGCAGAAAATTACGTTTTAACAACTCCCATCATGCACCACAGTGATTCAGCTCCGCTCGTTTGAAAACAAGGAACTCGTTCTTGTAGTCTCACTAGAACCCCCCCCCCCCCCCAAAAAAATGATGAATGATGCAAAAATCGTCCTTTTACGTCATTTGAACTAGGACTTGTGAGAGGTAAATACGGATTTCTCCTGTCTCAGGAAAATGTTTGAATGTTGCACGACCATTCAAAAATATGACTGGGTTTCTAACGATGCAACGTTTAATGCAAATGGATAAAGTGTCCCTTTAAACACTCTCTTCGCCTGATATCAACCACACCACCCATGAGCCTCATCACTTCCTGACCAAACCCAAGATCAATACGACAATTGACTTCCTCAAGTTGGTTACCGCGACGACAGCGATACATGGCCAGGCCGATGTAGACCACAAAGCGGTTCGGTAACATTCCGACAAGATGTGCGTTGCAGTGTGTGTGATTGTCACCGCACAAGCCAAGCTTCCTCGGAACACGGCTCATCGTACGCTTCAAAGGAACGCCACGCTCTTCTCCCACGAGTGTCTCAGGGTGACCGCGTGACACGGGATGCTGATTCTGTTGTGAACGCCGGGGGGGAGGAAGGTCTAGCCTGGTCCAACCTGACCATCGTATTTCATTTCATTCGTACAGAAGGTCTGGAATCACTCAATTGAAACACGTTAACTCACTGGAAGGTGGGTGTCTGTTGAAGTTTAAAACTATTGGATCTGCCCCAACCAATCGCTAGCTTTTGGTCGTGACGTACGTCATGCTCATATTGGGGACAACGTTGCGCGCAGGCTGTAAACAAGAAACACCAACCATAGAAATCCTATTTTGAATATATTATCAATATAGTATTAATAGTATTTCATTATATATATATATATATATATATATATATTATGAAATACTATATATATATTATAGGTCAACGTCATTGCTCTCAGCCACTCGCTATGTTCGCTGATTGGACCTACTACTGAAAGGAAAAGAAAATTGAGCAGAAGTACGTAGGCGGTTGGTGGGCAGGCTTACCGCTCTTGAAGAAGTAGACGTTCTGAACGGGCAGCTCCTGGCTCTTCGGGGGCGGCGGCGTGCGTGCGGCTTGGCGGGGGAGGGAATCGTAGAAGCCGAAGTCCTCGTCGTAATCGTAGTTGAAGATGTCCTCCAAAAAGTATAAGGGGGAGCGGCTCTTACGCCCTCTCTGGCGACGTCTGGCGCCGCGCCGCCTGGTGGGGAACCTGGGCCTCAGGGGGGGAGAGGTGGGGGAGGCGGCCGTGGCCCCGGTGCTGAGGTAGAGCCGGCCCACCATGGCGGCGTCTATGGGGGGCCGGAGGCCCACCCAGTCCCTGCTGATCAGACGAGGGTGGTTACTCTGTCCCTGGACTGGAGAGAGAGAGAGAGAGAGAGAGAGAGAGAGAGAGAGAGAGAGAGAGACAGAGCGAGAGAGAGAGAGAAAGAGAGAGAGAGAGACAAAGCGAGAGAGAGAGAAAGAGAGAGAGAGGGGCGAGAGGGAATGAGAGAGAGAGAGACAGACAGAGAAAGACAGATAGAGAGAGAGAGAGAGAGAGTGAGAGAGAGAGATGGGGGGGGGACAGACCGAGATAGATGTGTGAATGCATTTACAAACATATATGCACATATTACATATATTTAATTCAATATTTAACGATGCCACAAAAACTTCATTGCATCCACACAAATACACAGACACACACACACGCACACGCACACACACATACAAGGACCCCTGAACAGCTCTGCAAACAGCTCCTCCAGCAGCTGGTCGTCGTACAGGCTGGTGTATTGTGTGAACATCACGGATGGGGAGGATCTAGTCATGGTCACACATTCCTCGTGACTGGGCTGGTGTTTAAACTCGTACTGGTGATACTGGTCGCCTAGTGGATGAAACAGAAATTATCTTTTCACTTTCAAACACCATGTGACTGGGGATGAACGTGTTTTACTTTGAGCCCAACAAAATTGGACTAAAATTGACAAACAGAGTATCAGACTACAGCCAAGGGCATTGGTTTTTATTATAAACTCAAGGTGAATAACTCAAGGTCAATAAGAAACAAACTGGTATAGTCCTAGCATCAGCACAGTGTCAAGTCATCGGGGCAGTTGGTCCTCACCATATAAGTAAACATCGTACAAACCAGTTCATTTACATTCACCGTGCGACCATACCTTTGAAGAAGTAGACCTTCTCTTTCCCCCGCAGGCTGGGAGCCGGTATAGCAAACGCTGCGTTCACATCGTTGGGAATGTTCTCAAAGCCCACTGCAATTTCCCGAGGGTAGTCTTTGTCCAAAACGTCTCCCTCAAATCTCCAGTACTGGTTTCCCTATGAGAAGAACCATAATGTGAAGTACTGAATTATAAGATGTCCTAAGGTCAGTGGCGGTTTTAGGTACGGGCAGACCGGGCGGCATTTGGTGGGGGGGGGGTAACAGTAGTAGTTGTACCAGTAACACTAGTACTGGTACAACTACTACGCCTGCTACGCTGCCATGACCCATACTGTGACTGCTGCTACAGTCATCACTATGAATATGAATCAAATACTCAATTATGAACACATTTGTGCCAAAGCTATGGTTTGTGCATTTTCTCCAAAATACACTACAATTTGTATTCCCCCCTTGTCTTCCATTCCGATTGCGCAAATCCTTTCTTCTTCTTTGCGCTTCAAAAAGCAGGGGTGAAAGGTCACTGTTTCAGCGGGGAACCCACCTTGAAGAGGTAGGTTTTTCCTTGGCAGTTGATGCGTGTGAAGGCGGCGTCTATGGGCCCCGGTATGCCCCAAACATCCTGGATGAGCTTGGGGTATCCAGGCAGCACCGAACTGTCATCCAGCTCAAAGAAGTATTCCCCTGGGACCACAAGTAAATAAAAAGCAAGAGAGAGAGAGAGATGAGAGTAAACAAAGGTGACTCTAACGTCGCTTATGGTCTCTGTTGTTAAATTAGAAGGAGGAACCAAGTTAAGGCCTCTGGTCCGGACGGAAAAGAAACGGCAAGACACAATGGCTTGTATTTATTCTGTTCACAATTCTATGTTCTATGGATTATTTTAATAAGGCCCGATGCTATTCTACAGCGCTGTTGTTCTCTCAGAGGGTTCCGTCTGACGTCGGTCTGCTCCACGAGAAGGGAAGAATGGCACCCACCCCAAGGAGAGGTCACAGTTTTTATGAATTGGCCCCTTAACCAGTACTTTTCCATGGAGGTGGCATGTCCTTATTGGGTGTTGTCGTCTGGCGTTGGTAGATGGCCCACTCCGGCTTGAGATGGGAGAATCTCAGGGTCATCCGGAAGTCGGGTTCTGCCACCCCACCTGTGGACAGTTTCTAACCCCCCTCCGTATCTCTCCATTCCTTGATAGGTCATTTAAAGGGGACCTTCGATGATTTACTACAACATCTCATGAACCTTTGAGTTGTGGAGATGCACATTCTACATATTTGACTGATTGATAGCGGAACCTGTGCGTGCCATCGCTGAATTCCCACCACACAGGACGCAGGCGTTCAGGGAGCGACAAGGCAGCCTAGCCAGCACACTCACAGCACAAACGTAGGCCCACTTCCTGTTCCTCGCCGAGGCCTACCTCTGAACGCGTAAATCGACCCGTTCTTCAGCTGCAGGAAGGCGTCGAAGGGCCGCCCGCTACACGGGGCCTGGGCCGGGTCCGAGGATGCGGTGGGCGCCCCTGCGGAGTGGGCTGTGGTGGCGATCGGCTTGGGCCTTGTAGGGGCGGTGGTCTGGGTGGGGGTGGTGGTGTGGGTGGGGGTGGTGGGGGTGGTAGATCCATCCTCGCCATCCACCGTCGAGTTGAGGTCCTCCGCTCCCCCAAAAGTATCCCCGCGAGCTACTAGGGCAGAGGAGGCTTTGGGTTTAAAGGTTGCATTGTAAATGTAACCTCTGAATAAACAGAGTGGGATCCTCTGTCTCTGTTAGACAAACATAGGTCAAATTTCTGCCCAAAATTGGGGGAAAGTCATTGGAATTTCGATGTTCGCTCCGTGTTTCACGGCACTTTATTTGGCTGTTTTAACTTAGGGGAAATCATATCATGTAAGCCATGGTAAAGAACACAAATAAACAGACTTTTTCTTTGGCAGACGGTGTGGAAGTCATCACAGCAGCTTCTGTGGTAGATGCACATGGAGTCACACTGGCATCTCCACCTTGCATTGAACGTGCCACAGCGCGCCAGACAGGACTCTGTGGAAATGCACTTTTTATGACATCAGCATTCAAACGTTCAAAAAGTGCTTTCTGGAACCACCACTGGTTATTCTGATTTAACATTTCTTACTCCAGCTTCACTACACTTTTCTGTGTTTTAGTGTGTTTTAGTGTGTTTTAGTGTGTGTGTGTGTGTGTGTGTATTCCATTGTAACCCATAGCACCCTGCAAACTGATTTACAGGGTGTTAACTGACCCTGTAAACCGATTCAACTGTAAACAAACAGCAAATATAGATCCACAAATTCAATTCAATGGAAATGAGCATGATTTCATAATAACGCATTAAATATCAATGAATTGAAATAACTTTGTGTTCTAAAAAGGGGGGAGAGGGAGGGCGGAGAATACTCACCTTCGGCCGCGAGTGCTGTGTTTAGAACCAACACAAGCAGCACCCAGACCGGCACCCATCGCCTCATGTTGACCCACAACCGTCCCCTCCTGAGTACCAGGATTAATATCCAATGCAGGCTATAGTCTTATTATTTCCCAGCCTTTCAGTGCTGTGTCTTCTGGTCGTTCACTCCTCAATATGGAACTGAGGTGACCGATCATGTTGCATCAGACAATCTATAAATATTGACCAGCAGTCACTGACCCTGGTGGTCTGCTCAAACCTAAAACGTTTGGCTGAAAATGCTTGATCAATGTCCAGAAACTAACCCTACCAAAGTTTCACATTTGCATGAAAGTGTCGCACTTGGCCATAGTCATCTCAAACAGATCACTTATTCCAACAATGTAATGGACTCGGCAGATTTAAGAATGCAGGTCTGTCTTTAACATGTTTTGGCTTATGACGCAATGGCTACGTCCAGCCATTGCGTCATAAGCCCAGTCAATTCCAAGTATTGGTTTTTCTAGTAGATAAACAAACCAAGGCAAACACTGTCCACCAGAATGCATTAGCTGACCAGAATCAAGGGTTAAATAGGGAGAATGATAAACAATTCGGTCATACGTATCAAAACATATTTTCAGTCTTTGCCTCATTATGACAGAATGTGAGTGCGTTCACACTCAGTGACGTCAGAGTTCAGCACCAAGGAGAGGTACAGTATGCGGAACCTGATTTCAAAGCAACACCACTAGGGGGCGATATTGAGCTTCCGTGATATTATAGATAAGTAACACATGATTTGTTCATCTGAATGATAAACATGCCCCCACTGTACAATTATAAATAAGCCTATTGTTTGTCTCAAAATCTGTATTTTAAAATCCGATTTATAACTGAGCTGGTGAACCGTACCTGATATAGACCCACTATTTTTGATTGCATTAATCATTTGTTTGCGGACGTTTTTTCTGCGTGCGCGTGAAGTAAGTGTGCTGACGATTTATGAAAGGGATGTACCTCCATTCAACATCGGTCAACATTCTTGAGTTGTTTGTGCTGCTGCTATATTACAACAAAAAAATCTGCGGTTATATTGATTTAAAGGTACAACAAAAGTATAACACAGTATATATTTATTGGTATGGGCGGAATGGCAAAAGAGCCACGCAAATACGGTCTGATTTATCTCGAAAGCATAACACTTTATATGGTGTTGTCTTGACCCCGAATGTGTAGTAGCAGAAACAAGTCAGAACTGGTGTTTGCACTAGAAATCAGTGGCCCAGTGAGATAACAATGTTAGCTTTACTACAGCTGGGCCTAACGAGGTTGTAGAAGCAGGTAGGTCAGAAGCTAATCTAGCCTTAAATGGCTAGAATGGGCTACAAGCATGGTTTTGTTAACTCTTGTCTATGACATGGGAAAAACTTGGGAAAAACTTTTATTATGTGGCAAACCATTTCATGCCAGCTTATATTGACTTCATATCGTTTGACAATCAACCTTCATAAATAGCTTTTCAAGTATTGCATACTTTTGAGAAGGAAGTATTTTAAATGACCAGTTTTATGAGCTTTATAACTCACTGACAGCTGTACGACAAAGCTAAATAGCACAAACATTTCTAATCCGTAGCCTACTAATCATTAACCATGAAGCTAGTCAAGTGATGATGTTAAAATACTGATCTGGGTATCCTATCTGCATAGAAACATGGAACAAGCTAGGAGGCCTGTCTCTGATAGCGATTATTAATCCCTGCCACGTATAGG
Source organism: Enchelyopus cimbrius (assembly GCA_027122795.1). Lineage (NCBI taxonomy): Eukaryota > Metazoa > Chordata > Actinopteri > Gadiformes > Gaidropsaridae > Enchelyopus > Enchelyopus cimbrius. The sequence continues at coordinate 9,881 of JAOPJJ010109896.1, forward strand.
AGTGTGGTGAAGCGCTGCTGTGTTGAGAAGCAGTGGAGTCAAATCAATCATGATTTAGATCATGATTACGTTTGCTTATTGCATTGTATGAGCGTTTCTAAGTTCATTGTTGCGATGATAAGGAGTTGATGATGATGTTGTGTTTGTTGAATGATTTCATCCTCCTCAAAGGGGTTCCAGGTGAAACTAGTTTCATGCCAGTTAGAGAACCTGGATTCTCTTTTTGTCAGTAGTCCCGGAAATATGTGTCTGTTTAAAAGAGGGCTTCAATTGCTACTATTCTGACCAACTCCAGCCAGGACAAAGACCTTTTCTTGGCCCCTTGAAAAAGTCTCAGACGGTTAGTTATGTTACTGAATGTTGAATCGGAACCGCAACGGTTGGACTGGAAACCAGGCTGGCCCAAAGATTCTTTGTCAGAAATATGAACGTTAACCTATGCTATATATTGATCAATATACAGCATAGGTGAAGAGAAGAGAACCTACCCTATTTCTGAGTTAGAATCTTTTAATTAAAATGCTTTTTTACAGATTTTTTTCATTTGAGAATTAAAAAACTCAAATTAAAATGAGGCAGTTTGTTCAAAAGATAATTCTTCTCCCAACTCTATGGTATATTATTTATGCTGTCCTATTTAGAGACAACACCTTTCCTGTATACATGAATAAAAAATGTACCATGTCAAAAGAAGACAGAACTCAATGGCCTATTCCTAAATCCCTCCCACCATACGATGTTATCGCCATCGTTAAAGTGCGTCCTTGTAAACAGCACATGCGTATGTTATTTGGTTTTAACACGGTTTATGGTTGTTTTTATGGCTTTATGGCCGCTTTTCACAGTAGGAAAAACACAGGGGTAGCTCATTATATTAATTGCGGGTCAGTGTGATTAAGGTATTCCAGTGCATCATTAGACGCAAATAGTCCACTTAATGTTTGTTGACCAAATGCTAATGCTCAAACCAACCACGGTTAAAATGAAAGGAACAGGACACGACTTTAGCTTACATTGACAGCCGTTGAAAATGGTCCACTGTAGCTGTTACATGATTTTTATCTCATACCAGACTATTAGTAATGCTTTATGTAACACTTTTCTGTGTGCAATAGGCCAAAAGGCTGTTGATTTTATTGATGTATTTCTAATGTGGGCTCAAAGAAAGTGTGAAACCGTGCGTTGTTTTAAACGTGTTAGCCTGGTTCTTTTCTGGTGCAATAAGACCAACATTAGCATATCGTTTATGGTCGTACATGAGGCTGGTTCAATATCTGTATATTAACTCTGGTAACATTCAATTCCTACCACACGTACTTCCTATTTACATTCAATCAATCAATCAGCCATGACTGAAGAGCCCTCATGGTGAGGCTCAAAGTGTGACGCTCCCAAACCAAACAATAATGCTGTTGTCTAGCTGTTTATCACTAGCCCTAGACTCCCCGTGGTCTCTCTCTCTCTCTCTCTCTCTCTCTCTCTCTCTCTCTCCCTCCCTCTCCCCCTCTCTCTCTCTCCCTCTCTCTCTCTCTCTCCCTCTCTTTCTCTCTCTCTCTCTCTCTCTCTCTCTCTCTCTCTCTCTCTCTCTCTCTCTCTCTCTCTCTCTCTCTC
>JAOPJJ010109968.1:0-11469 GCA_027122795.1 Enchelyopus cimbrius
CCCCCCCCCCCCCCCCCCCCCCCCCCCCCCCCCCCCCCCCCCCCCCCCCCCCCCCCCCCCCCCCCCCCCCAACAACAGGTGACTGTCGGTCGTTTGAACGCTCTGAAATCCCCACAGGGCCATGCTCTCCAGTCCTTTCCTGTTTTCAGTAACCAGGCAGCCATTTTTTTTCACCCTCCTGCAGACATTCGAGGAGAACCCCATGCGATTCTTTCCTTCACAACATGTGGCAGCCGGTGCTACAGCTGAGCGTCCCCGTTCACTCATGCATGTGCTGCAGCATAACCGTTTTCACAAGGAGATGCCGAGTCATCATAGACTAATGAAGAGATCAAATGTGCTGTGGATTTCATTACAGAAAAGACCCAACTTGCAGAAGCTAGATGACGACCGTGTTCAAAGATTAGGCTGTATTAGATGCAAATGACACCCATTTCAGCTGTGCATCAAGCACAAATTGCATCACCCAATTCAGTGAACTGTCCTTGATGCCTGTGACTCAGTGACCTCAGGGAGAAAAAGTCCAGGCCTTGTATTCTGAACATGGGAGAATGATTCATCTATCTATACATTCAAGGAGCGTCTGTGTGTGTGTCTGTGAGTGACGGACATATCTGTCTGACGGTTGGTCAGATTGACCTAAAATGTTAGATGTGGCTTGAGCATGGCACACGGTTGTGCATCCTCAATTATGAAGATTTTTTTATTTGCTTTTCAAAAGATGATTATTTACGTAGACCTTCAAGTTGCAGTGTATTGTTTCCGAGGGGACCAGTTTTAAGAGGGCTCCCCAAGATCGTTGTGTGATAACCCTACACCTGGTTGATGAAAAAACTTGGATGATAGCTTAAATAACCCAATTCGCTCTGGATTTCCACGTATGATACCTTAAATCTTCACTGAATTCACTGGATGTTCGTATCAGTAACCCAATGTGCCCTGGATTTCCACGTAATTAGCTGACCTATCTTGCAGAGTTTTAAAGTGTGCTTTTGAGATACTATCAGAATATTCATTGTTAAGCTCTTTCTTCCGTATCAGTTTGCTCCATTGAAAACAGAGTAAACAAAACTTTATTGACTGACAGTTAAGCACAATACGGACGGAAATATGGCGTTTCTGTGTTATTTAAGGTTGCACTACGCACGAGTGTATACACCTCTTTGTACATCCACCCTTCACACACAGCCTCATTTGGCCATAATTGAAATATCTACTTAAGCTCCCACTATAGGAATACATACTTCCTATGGGCAATGCACTAGTAGTAGAAATGTGAGTGTCAAACTGTTAGTAGTATTGTGAATTATGAACATCATTTTTGTTCGAATCACAAATCCGAATTCCAGGTTGTAACTACTCAGATAAGGCAGAAGCAATGCCATGCATCATATCATATTCAAATTGTATCTTTGTCAAAATAGTATCTTTACATATTTAGAGCCAAAAGGTAGCAATAATACTACTCTAATTGATTTTAAAAATATTGACATTTGAACTGTATGTGACCTTAAGTAACCCCACCGTCACTGCCAAAGTCTAGTGTTCATTTTAATGATAGCTTATCAGTCTTTTTTCTGTAGAATATTTTATCATGGCAAAAATGATGGTGTCACAATTTTGGTGAAATCTATATAAACTTTGCATTGAAGCTATTCTACTAATAGCCATTATGTTCCTAAAACTCTGTCCTTGTTTGAACAAAAGGATATTTTCACCAAATTCATACAAGTTAATAATAAGATGCAAAACAGTATTTGCTAACTACTGACGCTATTTTGTATTGCATATTGCAATTCCTAGTTACGTCGGATTTCAAGAGAAATCCCACTTGCACAAATTAAATAGAAAGTAAGCTTTTAAAAAAACAGTAGTAAGCATGATTGGTGGGAATCGGGCGTTGCCTACAATCTCAGAGTAATCTCAGGATGTTATACCTCTGACAAGACTAAAACATTTTTTTAAATTGTCAGCATCGGTAAAGGAGAAGGCACACACTCAATACTTTCAGGCTTGCAAAATCGTTCAAGTGGTTGTCGTCTCTCAACAACACAAACAACCGAGTGACACAGGATTGGGGTGTTGGAAAGCATATGCTCCATATGAAAAAGGACATCACAGTAGTATTAAGGTCCCACACTTTAGTTTGCCACGGTTCAGGAATCATGGTATTCTTAGTATACAAGTCAGTAAAACATGTTTATAACATTTGAATCCAAAATAAACCTTACATGCCAACTAAAGATACTGGAAATGTTCTGTGTGCGGTATGCTTTAGCAAATACGTTAGCATCTAGCTAACTAAACAGTCGAGGGTCAACAGGTCAATAGCTATTGATAAATCTGCCAAGTAGTAATACACTGTTAAGAGACCCACAGCTCAGGCTGATGGGTGTCGTGTGTTATGTCAAGCCATCAGTGTGGTAGATGTCCCTCTATGTTTAACAGTTTGGATGATAGCCTACTTGGTCCAAACCAAAAGGCCAGTAGCATTAGCTGGTGTGTTTAGCAGGATCTAACGTCAAGCCCAACCTGGACCTTTACTTCATATTGACGTTCCGCGCACATACTTCACGTCAAACAAACAACCACTAACACGAATACGTATTCGATTAGTATTGGTTTACTCACCTGCAAAGTTCTGTCTGTAATTGTATAGCGTCTAACACCAAACTTATAGTGCTCGTTTACGGGTTCATTTAGTTCGTTTTTGCTACGGGTACTAGAGATCACCAGTGCAACAATGCTAGCTAGTAGTAGCTAGCTTCACAGTCATGTGACATCAAGGGAAGTCGGAAATGCAAAACAAAGATAGACCTGAGCGGCCCAATTAACCTTTCTTGAGTAAATGATCATGAATCACATTGTGAATGTGTTAATCGAACTTCAGAGTTAAGGGTTAGTTAGGTTATTGAGCTGCCATTAATTATTACTTTCGTCTATGTAGCCTATACTTTTTTGTGAGGGCTGTCCCTACTCGGTGTGCAGGTTTGACAGATGTGACTGTTATTTTATTTATTTATTTATTTTACTATATGCGTAGTAATTGGTAATTTGCACCTATTCTTGCACCATATATGGTTTTAGCAGATCATTTTTGTCTATGGTTTGTTTGGTCAGATTAGGGAAATGCTGCTCACCACGTTTAACACCATTTTCTAACAGTACAACATGTTGATACAAATGTTATCCAACCACTTCTCCTATCATCAGCATATACATCAATACAAAGCTCTTTAACCATATGCTGTCATCATTTGTCCCCACAGATATGTTCTGTTAACTTGTTCGCACTTGCACAGCGTTAAATGTTCCGTACCATCGTTTGGTTTTGGCATTATGAACCCCAGTGAATACAAATCTAAAATAATTCATATAAATGAAGATGAAAATAGAACGTATTTTTAAGTAATGAATATAATGCACATATATGCCACAAAAGGGAACGGACGTGTATTGGAATAGTTCAATGATTACCAATGGTCGCCAGATGTCACTCTTTTTCGAAGCAAACAGGATATGATTTCATTGAAGAGGAAGAAGCGGCGTAAACCCATGCAGTTTTCTGTGATCGCATAGGTCACAAAATAAAGGCAAAATGCCTGTTATATGTGCAGCAATAGGGTGCAACAACAAGTTTGTCAAAGGGTCCGAAATAAGGTTTTATAGGTAAGTTTGATGTGCTCGCGTCTTTAAAAAGATTTCGTAAGGTTTTTTCCCTGTATTTAAAATAATACAGATATAAATGAGGCTTCCTTTAAATGCTTTTTTTATTAGTGTATGTGTGCTTGTTCTTGCTTGCTAGTAGTTTCATGAGAAAAAGCAACTAACGCCATGGTATGCGGGGGTTTGCTTGCACTGTTTTATGTTTTAGTTTAGGAAGAACGGATTTTCGAATTTAAAGGTTTAAAGGGGTACTCCGGTGTAAAATGTTTCTGGAGTTTGTTTAGTATGATAACGAGTTGTAACGTTTGGTGTAGAGCAAAATAAATCCTATACGACGCGAAGCTAAAAGTTAGATGTTTTTATCCGATTCTACCAACATGCTATACGTTTGAGTCATGGGGGCATCGGCTGAGAAATAGCTTTTTTAAACCACTTAAAAGGCTAGAAGTAGCTTGACACTAATTTTGTCGTATAATGACGGTCTTAACATATAACACGAGGTATTGACAATCTGTGTTCGTCAATCGATTCTTCAGCCTCAAAAAAGACAGACGTCGACGGGCGAACTACTAAAGGTAATTGCGGGTATAAAAAAATGCTTTTTAATAAACTATCTGTACACTTACAACGTTGTCAATGCCTCGTTGTACATCTTAAAACCCTCAATATACTATCAAAGAAGTGTCAGGCCTCTAGCCTTGTAAGTGGTTTAAAAAAGCGATTTCTTTTTTACATCAGCCTATGCCCCCATGACTCAAACGTATTGCATTTTGGTAGTATCGGATAAAAACATCTAACTTAACCTCACGTCGTATAGGATTTACTTTTGCTCTACATCAAACGTTCGAACTGGTTATCATACTTAACATATCCCAGAAGCATTTTACACCGGAGTTCCCCCTTAAAGGGTTCTATCCTGACATCAAAAAAGAAATTCCCAGTTTACAGTAACAAATCGAACACAATCTTGAGCTTTCATGGTTTTGAAAGGGGTCTATTTTCACAGCAGTTTTGAGTTGATTTAGTCCCATTTGTGATCAAGAACGTGATGACATGCCACTGGGTCCCATAAGGATACATGTAACAAAAGCCAAGTTATTTCTAGATATACTGACTGTTGACATACTCTCCACAATTGCTTTTGTGAAAAGTAATGAAATGTTTCTTTATTGACAGGTTTCCCCTCAGCAAACCTCAACTTGCTAACCAATGGGTGCACAGTTTAGGGATGAAGAACTTTATCCCAACTGCGAACACGTGTCTCTGCTCCGAACATTTTAGGCATGATTGCTTTAGGGACTACAACGGCAAGCAATTTCTGAGGGAGGACGCTGTGCCCACTATATTTACAGCTGGGCATGATTCGTCAAAGGTGTGCATACAAAATGGCATACTTGGTGTATTTCTAATTTAGCAGCAGCTTGGCCAGTAATGCCTGTTATATTAACATGAACTGTTTAGTCTTTGCAGATTGAACTACGGAAAAGGGGGGTGGTAACCAAGGACACAAATCCTGTGGCACGATTGATAACGCAAACCGACAGAGCAAGGGATGGTGCCAATCAACGCAAGGAAAAACGAGGGGCTGTGAGGGTAGGAAACATAAACATACAATGTACATCAAATATTTACATCTATTCTGCAACAACAATCAGTTGTGAATACTAATACAAGTAATCGGTCACATTGCAAATCATTTTAACACCAAGCTCCCATGCTTTCCATTTGTTTCAGGGTGGAAGAGGTGGGCGTGGAGGAAAATATTCAACCAATGACAGGTCAGAATGAAAAATATGTAGAGATGAGCCGTAGTCGGGATGACAGTCAATAACTTGTCACATGGCTTAAATCACATGGCAAACATTCAACTATATTCTGTTTCGGCTTCTGCAGACAAACTATGGGAACCAAGAGCAAGGTTTATGATGGGAAAGGTCGGCTTCTCTCCAGTGGTAAAGACATGTGCGACTGCCTGGATGTGGACTGCATGGGCTGCTTCTACCCCTGTCCCGATTGTGGTTCCCGAAAGTGTGGTGTTGAGTGCCGCTGCCACAGGAAGTGGCTTTACGAGCAGGTCGAAGTAGAGGGCGGCGAAATCATCCGTAACAAATTTGCTACATAAAGATCACCAAAAACTGAAGAATGTGGTGAGTCCTCCATCTCAGAGCTGCTTCGCTTGGGAGTTTTTCAAGATGTCACAAAACCCCTCTTATATGCTGTATTTTTCTTATGTGTTGTAAATCAATAAAGATTTGTTTGTGATATCTTCTTCTCTTTCTTGAAGGGATATCTGAAATACAGTTATAATTTGTATTGATCTGAGTATTGGTACATACATTTTCTGGTTGGTAATGCATAATATGGCCTCTACTATGGTGTTAAAGGAGAACTCCATTGTAAAATGGATCTGGGATATGTTTAGTATGATTGCAAGTTTGAACGTTTGATGGAGAGCAAAACAAATCCTATACGACGCAAAGCTAAGTTAGATGTTTTTATCTGGTTCTACCAAAGTGCTATACGTTTGAGTCATGGGGCATCAATGACTCGAGAAATTGCTTTTTTAAACCACTTACAAGGCTAGAAGTAGCCTGACACTTCTTTGGTCGTATAATGAGGGTCTTAACATATACAACGAGGCATTGACAACTTTGTAAGTTTACAGATGGTTTATTAAAAAGCATGTTTTATACACAATACCTTCAGTAGTTCACCTGTCAACGTCTTCTTTGAGACTGGAGAATCGATTGTCGAACATAGGTATAACGTATAGCATTTTGGTAGAATCGGATAAAAACATCTAACTTAGCTTTGCGTCTTATAGGATTTTTTTTTCTCTCCATCAAACGTTCAAACTCATCATACTGAACGTATCCCAGAACCATTTTCCACTGGAGTTCTCCTTCAAGTATCATGCACATTTTATGAAATACAGGTCTTGAATCTCCTTGAAATATTTAAGACAAATAAAGTGTTTCTTTTTTTTACATTTACCATACTATTCCTTCTGTAAAATGCTGTTTGCAGAAACCTTATAATTCAATGAGCACTAGATTATGTCAGATGTCAAGATTCACTTTACAGTGCAAAATACATAAATTAATAATTCCCACAGACGTATCAGATACAGATACAACTACATTGTTTCTTCCTACCATCTGTCATGTTGGGAGGGACACTTTAGTTCTCTCAGGCATTTTCACAATATCATCGTTTCACTTATAATATATAAAGGCAAATAGCCGGAGGGCTGATTTGTGGAGGACCTTGTTTTGTTTATCTAAAAGGTGTTGCATTGCTTTCCAGGCACATAGTCTCACAATATAATTATTAACAAGTACAACACATTACAGTATTTCACCCCAATTTGGGGTATTATGTGTGCACAATATTAAAGAGAGCGGGTGTGGGAGCTTTCTTTTTGCCTGTCTAAATGTCAAGATTTACTTTAGACCATAATTAACATGTAGCATCTCGGCAGCGCTCTCTTTCATTGAGATCCTCACCTCGTGAGCCTGACTATGCGCATGTTACAAGTTACAAGGGCTAGAAATCATAAACCATTTTTCTAATCTAGATCCTATTCAAGCATTATAGAAACAAAGACAGTATGCAAATAGTTATGATGCTCCCGTATTATTCCCATTGTTCTGACAAGACATCCATTACCCCCTGATCATAATTACATTCAGCTCCAGGCATTATTACTATTATTTAGAACAAATGGTTGCAAACATTACTTGCTTACTTTTTTTGTTGATTTGGATGATGTTTGCACACTAATGACTATAATGTTCCTTCAAATGACAGATGAAGTTTGTTCTGGATTACATTTAACCTGTTCAATTGCATATTTTAGGAAAACAATTTCCTCATCCTACAACAACAATGAGATTTGTCTTGTTGTTGTATGATTTGTCTCACTGAAACAAAGTGAGATAAAATATGCAACATATACAAATTGATGACAAGCTTTGGTTAAACAAGCTATCAGAGCCTTAGACCTAAGCTAGTCAATAAGCAATACATATGATGGTTAATGTATGTTCATTTGTAATTTTTGTTGCATATATGCTACTGGATACCTGAATTTCCCTGAATGGATGGATAAAGTATCCATCCATCCATCTTGTTCTGATTGTTATATCTAATGAATTCACTAATGGTTTGAGAAAGAGGAGAACGATTTCTAATGACAATATAGAGCAGTGCCAACTGGAAGGCCCTAGCTTTTACATGCTGTAACATGTATTCTTGTAGTGAGAAAAAACACCCCTTGGACCCAAACACATCACATGCAATATCACAGAAATTACAAAAGTACAACGCAATCAAAGACATTTTAAGTTTATGTGATCTTTTTTCATTGACCATTGGAGTGTTGACTCTACTGGATTAGATTCCCAGGGGATGTCCCAATGAACACAATGGGACATCCCTGATAAATCTTCCACAGTCTGTATTACTGCTTTGACACTTGGAACATTTGCAACTCTGTGCTACTGGGTAGGTGACTCCATCCAGACAGCCTTCGAAATGCTTCACCTCATAGGACCAAACACCGCTACAGGTTGTCTGCTGGGGCTTGTCTTCTGGGACGACTGGATCCTGTCATTGAATAAAGCTGATTAGAAGATTGTATATAATATAAGGTTACGTGTTCATGTGTCATTTAAGCTTACATGCCAATGCCGAGCGACATATTGTAGCCATCGTATTATACTTACATCTTGGTAGCACTGGCCTTCACAGATAGTAGTGTTGACGGACTCAGTTGTGACACAGCCCTTCACGTCGATGGTAGTGTGGGTTGGGCGACAGGTAAATCTGCAGCCCTGACCCAAGCTGGTCATGGCCAACAATGCTGCCATGACAACCAGCTGCATCCTTGGCATGCTGCTATACAGAACTGACCACAAGGGAGAAATTAGCCTCCGTAACAAATACCACATCATAAGAGAAATTGATTGCCTTTGGCACTTAATCCAACCAACTGATAAAGTTAACTTTGCAGTTTTAAGCAATTTATTAACAACATTTTCCAGCAGTCTGCATATAATGGCTATATTTATTATTATATTTACTATTTGGAGCATTTCTTCATTCAGAATTTGCTGGACCTTATTTACATATTTGGTTTTACATATTAAAGGGGAAGTTTGGAATCGGAGGTCCTAATCTACAGGTGAGCCAGTGTGTTCTTTATCATTGGGGAAATTTTCAACACATTTCTTTCAATCCTCCTAGTTGGGTTAGCTTGGTGGTGCTAGGTGAGCGCAAGTCGACGGAAAGGGCTAGCCTGCCAAGAAAAACAGTCTTACCCACAATAAAACCAACCTTGCATTTTGAGTGTCACAGCAGCAGCGTTACACTTCCCGGTAGTAGGCTACAGCAGCCGCGGACTTATATTACCTAGGTAACCATGGTAAGATTGCGCTACTGCTGAGAAACTAGTCCCTCAAACTGCGATGATTCATGCAATTGGAGGTTAGTTTTATTTCTAACATTCTATCAACACAAACATTTACATCGATAGTCTGGCGTTGTAATTGATTTGCCTCAGGTGTACTGTTGAGTGGGTAAGACTTTTCATTGGCAGGATAGCCCTTTCATTCTACTTGCGCTAGCATAGCACCAGCGAACTAACCCAACTAAAAAACATGAATGAATTGTGTTAAAAACGTCTCCAATGTTAAAAAACACACTGGCTCACTTGGAAATGTCCACAATTCCGAACTACCCATTTAATGTCCTCTTTCTAGCGTAGTCAAAATTGCAAATAGGCCTACATCAAATAAATTGTCAAATCAATAGTAAAACAGAACATACCCTATATAAATAGAAGGTTTCTCAATAGGTTTGTGCCATCACTTTCTGCACCTATAATACATGTCATAGAATACTTGTTAACCTATTCTGATAGAAATGTCTAATTGCAAAACCAAAACAGAATGTTTTGAGATAATTTCTCTGCTAATTTTTCAGCCAACCACATTGCGAGACTTACCTCTAGGAGGTCTTGTGCGGTTCCTAGACAGCTTGTCGTCTCAAAATGATCAGACCCTTTAGAATTTAAATAGGGTTACCTGCAGCCCTGGCTACAGGTATGAGAGATTCACTGTACAGATAGCTCTTTTTGTTTGTATGTAACAATGTAGTCATCCTCCAGAGATGGAAAAGGCCTGTGGCTCAAGGTCTTCCCTCCTACACGAGGCAGTATTAAAAGGCAGTATCTGGCAGTAAAGGGCTTAGAAGAAGCAAACATCAGCCCACACAGTGACATTGAAAACTCGAATGTATTCGCAAAGGTCTTACGAAAAACACCATATCCATTTTAGATTGGCCGGAGAATCGGGGCAGTGGGGGCGGTTTTTCACTTTATTGCACCGTTGTGGCGAAAAGAGAGCTGAGCCAGAAGGCAAAGCTCTGGATCTAGCGGCCTATCTTCATTCCTACCCTCACCTTGGACTGCGGTCAAGTGAGAGGCACTTAGTTCATCCACACTTCAGCCACGTGATCGCTGAAAAGCCTAAAAAAGTTTATTCGCAAGAAAACGGTGGATACTGCTCACAGATCACCTATGGTCATGAAGGATGGGTGATGACCGAAAGAACGGGATCCCGGCTACAAGCGGCTGAAATGGATTTCCTCAGGAGGGTGGCGGACGACGCCCTTAGAGATAGGGTGAGAAGCTCAGCCATCCATGAGGAACTCGGAGTAGAGCCGCTGCTCCTTCGCGTAGAAAGGAGTCAGTTGAGGTGGTCTGCGCATCTGGGAAGGATGCCCCCTGGGCACCTCCCTGGAGGTGTTTCAGGCACGTCCAGTACAGAGGTGGCCTCTGGGAAGACCCACGATTAGGTGGAGAGATTATATCTCCACACTGTCGTGGGAACGCCTCGGGATCCCCCATCATAACTGGTCAATGTGGCCCGGAAAAGGGAAGTCTGGGGTACCCTGGTAGAGCTGCTGCCCCGTGACCCCAGCCCAGATAAGTTATTGACGATTAGAGATGAGATAGGCTAAACACCATACACATAAGTGTGGGATAAATAAAGATGGAAGAGCTGTACAGGAATGACACATACTGTACTTGAGCGTATGATGGTAAATTACAAAAAATGTACACATTCTGCATGATTGTAATACTGTAGGCCTACATACATTCAAGGGCTGTGAGTCAGTATCAGTGTCAGTGGAGATGTCCGTCCTGGGAGATTTTAAGGATCCAAACTGAAGATGGGAAGAAACATCACATGTTGTAGTGTAGCACTTGTGTTGGTATAGCATATATGCTGAAATATAGGAAATTTTATGGAGCAATAACAAGTTATGCCGAATATAGCTGCAGAAACGATACAGCCCAAAATATATGAACATGATTTGTTGTTGCAACTTATAATGTAATAAAGACTCATAATGTAATAACGTCTCATAACGGCTCATAATGTAATAATTTCAATGTAATAAAAATTCATAATGTAATAATCGGCTCATAATGTAATACAATCACGGACGCATAACGTAATAAGGGCTTTGCGCATATTGTAATACTGTAATAACTTATTACATTAAGAACCTTATTGATACCTCTCATAATGTTATAACAGTGCATAATGTAATAATAGCACATATAGTGAGAAAGGTTTTGCATTATGATGATTTAACCTCTCAAACAAAGCTGCAAGTAAAAGCAAAAGGCATGGGCTTCAGTGCATTAGTAAACAAAATTTGTGAAACCAATTTAATTTAATAGTAATTGCACTCTCACATTTTATTGATGTGAACTAACAGTTGAGCCACTAG
>JAOPJJ010110096.1:0-11446 GCA_027122795.1 Enchelyopus cimbrius
TCTCCCATTCTGTCCTGACCCCAACAAGGCATCCAAGTCCCGTCCCCCCCCCCCCACTTTCCCGGGGTTTGTGGACTGTCGCTGCTAATTAGCGTCTCACACACTCACACACGCTCTGTGGGCTAAATAGCTCTATCCAGGAAGTCCTACTGAACACTTTTCTGGAAGGCAGAACAATGGGTGGCTGAACTCTGGTTCACCTTTGAGACAGATCCACAGCCTCCCCTTCGGGGAAGGGGATTGGACAGGGAAAGATGAGAGGAACTTCTGGGAAGAGAGAGGGAAAAGGGTGGTGGTTTGTTCCACCTAATTTGTTGAACCATCCATTTTATCTTAACACCCCCTTTTCTTATATATGTCCGTTTTTTTGTGTGTGCTCACCCTCCATTTGGTCCCTCTCTGCAGGAGATGAGATGTGAGGGTATCACTGCCAAGCAAGTCTTCAAGAAGGCTGACTAAATGCTCCCCAACGGGCGGCAGAGCTAGTCAAACACTAACGGTATTACTCCTATACTACGTGTAGTTTTAGTGTAACACAGAATTGTAGCCTGGTACTCGAGTTTTGAAATTGTTTTTTTTAATTGTTGACGGATGTTGCCAATGTTGAAAGTAAGCATTTCATGGATTCTAATCAATAATTCAAATTAAGTTTACATTTGAAGCCACTGTTGTTCATCTTGTTGAACTGTGGACTTGTAAAAGTTGAGAGAAAGTACTACAGAAAAGAGTACAAAAATTAAATAGTTTGCCAAACGAAACAGCTACACCTTGTGATTTCAGATCACGGATCCAAAGGTTGGAAGGATAAGCAGTTTTTATTATAAATTCATTGAATTGAAATATTAAGCATTTAAACAATGTTGATGTTAGTGTCGTCATACTGCATGATTTCTTTAATAAATCGTTCTTTAATGTTCCTGGATTGCGTTGTTATTGCTACTGTTTACTAGGTGGCTAGCTCACTTTTTTAGTTTTCTAAACAAAAATAACAATCCTTAATCCTGTTCTTGTTCAAAACGTTTACAACTTTTAAATGTGTCCTTTTCAGTTACATAGATGTCCATTGTAACAGTTACCTTTCCATGAAGTATCTTAAAAGAGGTTTGGTTGTTAACTGTTCGTATAAATAATCCACCAGGGAAAAACATTGTGCACCAATGCAAACATCCCAAGAGATCTTGGAATTTAACTCTTTTCCAGTTTGCAGCCCCATTGGATAATGTTAGGAATTATTGCAATGCTTTAATGCAATACCTTTTGCGGGGGCGCATTGGTTTGTCATTACAATAAACGTCCTTTAGAGGGCAAGTGTGCTCTTCTTACCGCTGGTAGCCTTGTATCAGACATCCGTGTCTACCGAGAGTCCATGGGAGCTCCATTTCCTTAGCCATGAGTCACTTTTGCTCTACTTATCCATGTGTATCAAGTCACAGAGTGGGTCTGTGTAGCCTGAAGCATGTTACGTACCGCCCCACTCATCCTCCTGAGGTTCGGAATGAATGCAGAGCGACGTTTCTATAAAGGTACCGGGCCTCACATCAGGGTGAATTTCTCCATTTGGATTGGCGCTCAGTTCCGGGTGCGCTTTGTGCAGTCCATTCACAACGTTGTCGAGGACCTCCACTATAGAAAAAAATACAAATATATGTTCAGTTTCACCTTTTAAAGCCCTCAATCTCTCATGCTATTACAACTGTACACTTGTGATGTATTGTAATGTGATGCAAGCCTTCATGGATATCCACATTACACAAACCACTAAATGGGAACATTAACACCTGGTTAGTGTTGTATTAGAAACGGTACGACTATGTATTACATTTCAAATGGCTTTAATGCAAACTACTACCCATGGGTTTGGATGATTGCAGCAGCTCCTCTGTTTTATTGTGTGTGGTCCTATTGGATGTTTTGGGTGAAATTGTGGGACTTGTGTATGCCAACTTGGCAGAGTTGGTCACCTGTCATGTGGGGGGAGCGCTCACAGCTTTCCTGGCAGTGGACGTCCATCAGAGGGGACGGTGCAGGCGGGTTGAGGGGGCCCTCCGGTGGGCCGACGAGAGGATCAACGAGAACACTGGAACAGCCTGGAAGAACGGTTACAAAATGATTTACACACCGTTTTCTGAAATTGGTCTGTTAGATTGACCCCTTGTGCATCATTTAATCAAACTCTTTTTTTTAAAGTTCAAATATTTTGTATTCTGTGTATTTGTAACCGTGTGCCTGGGGTTATGTATACCTTTCATCCGAAATGTCAGGCTATGATAAGGAAAATACACACCATTAGGGCCCCATTTGTACATATTATCCTCGTATAATCCCAATTGGGCGTCCGTCCACCATTGGTCTACTTTTGAACATCATTTATTCATCAAACACTTTTTATGCAAGCAAGTTCAAAGGTATGTTATACCATGACGAGAAAGGTCCCAGAGGCGTACAGATAAGAGACAGTGCACTGCTGGTGTCATTCACCACACATCCGGGATGCTGTACACTTTATCAAACAGTGGAACAGGATGTGGTTCCCCCGCCCTCCCCGATGGTTTCTCATTGTACCGTGACTGTTTTCGGGTTGAAAAGATGAAAGATGTGTCACTTCCTCCGCTGAAAGGCCAATCCCTTTCTCATAAAACTCACAGGTGAACTTGTGTGGAAAGTGATTCTCTTGAACATGGTGACGTGCTCTTTCTGCAATATCTTTGATGTTGAACCACACGACTAGTGTTTTTTTACTCTCTAAATGTAGGCCACCCAACGCTTGACTTGGCCGTACTTTTGGTACACTGTGGGCTGGATGAAACAGTGGGGGAAATTGCGATTACAAAAATAAACTCCAAGGGCAAACTACATTTTCATGTTAAGTCGTGAGCCAAATCCGTTGGTACGCGATAATTGGAAAAAAAACACCAATTTGAAATGCACTGTCTGGCATACATTCAACAAACACTGGGGTTTGTTTACTTTTCAGAGGTCTGTCTTGTAATTATGGTCGCCAACAGGGATGACTGATTACTACCACTAGGGCTGCTTCAGCTCATTATCCAGATCAGTAAACGAGTGGTCTGCGTCTACCTTTTTTACGTGATTTGCGTTTTCTCCTCCAAAAGATCAGCCCAAGGAAAACAAGGAGAGTCGTCAACACCAGCCCAGCCCAAAGGACTGCTGGTAACTCCCAGCCAACACCTGGAAATTGCAGGTCATTGACAGGTCATTACATATTCAGGAGGACCACTTCGAATTGTTTGTGAGGTTCAATATGTGCCTATTAATAATCCTATTAATGACTAATGAGATTAACAGTACACAGAACTTTATCTTTGTCAAATCTGACATTTGTTATGGAATGCTTAAGCAAGCATAATTGTCAATAGAGCCCGTAGGCTTGTTTAAATGGGTATTTTTTTGTTATATTGTGGCTTATTGGCAATGCTTCAAGATGCGCCATTTTGTGAAATGTACTACAATAACACAATGGAGGAGGAAGTCTGAAAGGAATGTCTGACATGTTCAGAGAATTAACAATGTAATGCATTGTAAGACAGGTTGTACAGTTATCAGAAAGGTTGTACAGTTATCTGCCATACTGTATAACAACACAATGTTACAATCAGTCATCCTCACCACATTTGAAGGGACTACAGATGGCATCAGTAGTCAAGGTTCCATGCCTTTCCAGCTTCCTCCCCGATTCTTCACAACTAACACAGCAGAGCAGTAACTAGACAGCCCCATCCCAACCTAACCAGCTGCAATAGAGATCCATAGACAGATCCATCCCAACTAAAGCAAATACAATAGAGTTCAGCAGTAACTAGACAGTCCACACAAGAGTCAACGCATCCAGCAAAGAAATACATTGCAGCCCACTTGCTGCCTATTTTACTTTGGGGACATTGACGGGTTGTGTTTGACTAACCACGCCACTGATCCCAAAGCCCTGCTTTGAATTCGTGGACATATTTAAGTACAATGAGTGCTTTAAATGTACTGCAATGTCTAACCTCAATTATGCCTTTAAATTAATTAATTGAATCAATTGAACGAAAGCCTATAGCGAAGGAGAACCACATTGAACTCACCTCGTGTGGGTTTGACATGGTGACGTTAGGTCTGACACATTGCTGAAAGTCCCACTTTCACACGGCCCACAGATTGTATCGTTTGTAGACGTGGCTGGAAATGAGACAGTGTGATGGTTATTTCTGTAACTGTAAATATTTCATGTAGGCACAAAGAAAGCAGTTGATTTAATCTGAAAGGACTTTGATCCAGATATACGTCTTCAATAGGGCTAAGCAACATCTTCCAGGGTTGTCTTTTGTCGACAAACAGTTGGCAAATGCACCTGATGATGGTTAGCTTTGGTTAGCCACCACGCCACTCTCCCGACGTTTAACATGGACCGAACATGGACATCGCCGACGGCCGCTGCTCACCATTGACCTTCACCCCTTGCCCCGGCGGACAGGCGGTGACCTGTTGGCAGTGTTCACAGCTGGGATCACGGCAGAAGAAGCCCTGCTTGCACCCACACTCCCTGTTCTGATCGGCCAGACAGTCCTTCACCACCTCCTGGGTTTCTGCAGCAAATATGGAAACACAGTCGAAAAGAGATGGCAAGCGTTGAAAGTAACTTTTTAATGAATGACTGTTGAGTGCCGGGTCCTGGAATTTATGTTTCACTTTAAATATAAAAGAAAACCTATGGATGAGCAATACTTTAAACATTTTACAACACAATTGAACACGGTGAAGGGACGGAAAAGGTTGTCTATGGTTTGGCAAGTAATGTGTGTATGCCAACTTCTGAGCTGTACTCAATGTGTGTGTTTGTGTAGAAGGTGTTAAACTTACCGGTGTTGCATTGTGTACAAGGTAAGCACTTAGTCAAGTGGTTTGTCGTGGCGGTGTAAAGCTCTCTTCCACACTCTAAACACACAGTTTGGTTGGTTTTGTCACAGGCTCTGTGGACGTACTTTCCTAAGAAGGGGCATAAACACAAGAGGGGTTGTGGATGGGAAATTAGGCAGATTAGGCGGAATCCAATTAAATTACAGGTTTCAGATTATTGAAAAGCCACACAACCAGACCCAGAAACACATAATTAACCTCACCGGCAGGACAGCGAAGACAGCATGTTTCATCTGAGGAAAGGTAGTTATTTCCCCCTGTACAATCCTTTTTGTCCATTTCCCTTTCACCGTTACCACCCTCTCTCCCCACACACTGCAAGTGTCCTGTGTTAGCCAAGCGTTGCTCTCCGTCAAACTCCAGATGCCCTCCTTCCTGTTGTCAACCCTTCTCCGGGAAATCAATATGTTCCAGTTCTCTGTACGGCTGAGTGTATGATCCGTGATCCTCCCCTGTTCGTGTGGTACTACCTTGTTTTGTTCACAGCACATGACGTGTGCTGCCTCATAGCTCTCTTGAGATTTCTGTGACGGAACAGTGGAAAATGTAGCCAGCTAACCGCCCCCCCCCACCACAGACACACACACACACACACACACACACACACACACACACACACACTCTATCTCTCTCTCTCACGCTCTCCCACCCTCCTCTGTGTGTGTCTGTCTGTGACTCTGTCTCCCTCTCTCTTCTAGGTCCCCCTCTCTTTCCACCTAGGTTTTCCATCTTTTTTCAGCTTTATCTTGGGCAGACGGAAGTTATTCTACCGCTGTGGTATCAGCAGTGCGTATCGAACTGAAACAGAACCAGATAAATAATACTTTTCCTCTGCCCACCTTGAAACTTCCCTCCACGACTCATTTTGTTTGAACTGTTTTTTGGGAGGTTTTAAAGGGTGAGGGATGAGGGGATGTAAAAGGGTTGGTTGTGAATTAAAAATGCGTACAAAAACAGACGAATGGAATTCAGAAAATGCTGACGTAGTGTATTCAAACGAAACAAAAAAGAAAAAGTTTCGAGGAAAGGGATAGGAAGTCAAATATTATAAAATAGGGAAGGCAGAGTGTGGAAGAGTTGCAGTAGATAGGGTTGGATCACCATGTTAAGATTAAGGTTGGTTTTAATTATCTAAACTCATAAGATATGTGTATTGTATTGTATGAGTGTTTTTCACCTCAGGTTGCTAGAAGGATCAACAGAAAAAGTAAAAGTTACGTTGTGGCTAAGGATGTTATTCTTACATGGGACTAACTTTTCCTTGTTTAACTTTTAGTGTTAACTTTATTTTCCCAGTAATCTATTTTACATCTCGTCTTGTGTTGATCCTTCTCTATCCCACGTAGAGGAATTCATCTCTTTAAAGTTCTCTATATTTGTCCTGACCCCCCCCCCCCCCAACACAGTCTCGGTCTAGTCCTCCTGACCTCCTGCAGTGCCGGCGTTCATGACCAGGTTTGGGTCCAGTCCCCAGGCTACCCCCATGGCTACCAGCCCCTCTCCAAGCAGGAATGGAAACAGTGCGCCCCCAAAGCCCACCAGCTCCGCTTCAGCCTCACCCACCTAGACCTGGAGGACAGCCCCGACTGCGAGAACGATGCCCTGGAGGTCAATAACCACATATTCCTATCAATCTCTTTGTAATATGTATCAGTAGTATTCACGGTCATTCCTGTCATTGAAAGTAATTCTTTACTCAACTATTAAAATGACGATTACAAAAATGGGAAGTCACTTTTAACAGTAAATTGTATGCGATCTTCTTAAATGCACAATAGTGTGCATTAGCGCCCTTAAATTGTCATATTTGTGTGACATAACAGAAGATTTTGGTACAATTTCCTAAAGTAATTTATCCTAATCCCTTATCATGACTTCTGAAATGTAACCATTCCGGTTAAAAGTCACTCAGGTCTTATTTTTCTCAGAGTAGTCATCGACTTGAATATATTCCAGAAGTTTATGGAGGATTCTCTTTACAAATCTGAACACATTCTTTTGTGATTTTCAAAAGGGCCCTCAAAATACAGAGGCTGTAATCAGTGGTATTTCACTGGAATTGTAACTACTTAATGATAGAATATAACTTCTATATTGTTTGCAAGTTGCTGTGGTGGTCACCTTCAGCTCTTTCCATCCTTCATCAATCCCCATGATCTGCCCTTCATATGGCTTTGCTTAATATAGCACGCCTCCCTCCATGTCCTGTAGTCTCCATATATAATTCTGCCCATGAGGAAGTAGTCTGAGTCCCTGATGAGGAAGTTGTTTGAATCCCCATATGTACATTGAATTCTGCCCCTGAGGAAGCAGTTTGAACCCCCATACAAGGAATAGTCTACTGCTCATGATGAAGCAGCTTGCTCAATTGTGATATTGGCTGACAGGCCAATCAATCAGGACATCAGGACAAAGTGTAAATAGCAATTTAGTAAAAAAAAAGAAAAGAAAAGTATAACATTTGTCACACGTTTGTGGTTTGATGAAAATCAGGTGATATCTTTTTCCTATATTTGGATGTAAAAATCATGACACTGAAATATGCCAGGAATGAGAAGGGAAATGCCAAAAAGTACTGAATTATGAAACAATGTTCAATGATGTTGAAATAGATAACATTGCAACATCATACCATATGATGGTAGTTGTTGGGACCAAGTTGTGATCATTGTGACTAATTCACTCATCTTTTTTGTTTTTAACCTGTTGCACTTGGGATCTATGATGAAAAGTGCATTATCAATAAAATGTATTATTATTATTATTATTATTATTATTATTCACTGATTTACTGATTGACCTATAGCGGCTGATGATAAAAAAATCACTTGATTGCCCAGAATACTGCGCATTCGTCAATCGAAGCACTTTGTTCACAGTCAGAATCAGCTGTATTATTTGTATATGATCCTCAAAGCATTTGTTTTACCCAGATCTATACAGAAGGACAGTTAATTGACAGGCTTTGTGGCAAAAAGTCATCTGAGGAGCTGCAGTACAGCGTGAACCCCCTGCTCCTGTCCTCACCCAGCGGCTGTCTCACCCTGACCTTCCGGTCGGACTACTCCAACCCAGAGAGAAACACAGGATTCAGAGGCGTCTACACGGTCCAGGGTACGCAAGCCGCTGTGCTCAAAACACAAATTGATTTGATCAAAACCTCAAGCTGCATGTTTAGGGGATCGATGTATTTGACCTTGTGGAGATCGTATTCTGGCTCTCCTAATGGTTGTTTTCCCTTTGACCTCTGTCACACCCCCACCCCAGATGTTGATGAATGTGAGAATCCACCAGACAAAGAGTGCAGCCACTTCTGTCACAATTTCATCGGAGGTTACTACTGTTCCTGTCGCCATGGTTACATTCTGGACCAGGACCAGCACACATGCACTGGTAAGCCCCTGTTAATGGCGACGTCATTGTGGTTCCAGTACTGATCACCCCTTGATTTGAATGTGGAATGTTTCAAACTCGACCCCTTGGTTACTGAATCTAGGAATGACTTGGTTGTAGTTTATTTACTTTAAATATGCTTTACTGCATCTTTCAATGCTTCTATATCAAGTCCTGACCTTGCCCCTAAATCGGGAAAAGGGAAATTTGACCGAACACACCACAAAAATACAATAAAACACAGAGGCAGGGCGGTAAAAAAAACAACCTGAATAATAACAGATGTGGTGTATCTGCTATTGGAAGTAGAGAAATGGTGGAGGAATAGGGCAGACCGTACTTCTACTGGTTCCCTTAAAAATGATGAGCTGAGGGCCAATGCTCCAGGTCAATCAGTCAGTGATGCTGCCCAATCCAAAACAGCAAAGGCTTCATCAGGACCTGTTCATTAAAAAGACCAGGCCTACACCCCTCCTACAGCATTAAAGGGCTTACACATTTAGACATGACGCTGAGGGGTACATTCTTCATAAAAAGGCTGCCAGTTAAAGAGGAAGAGAAACTCAACACAACGAAGGGGAAGAAAGAAGAACACAGAAGGGTGAGAG
Organism: Enchelyopus cimbrius; assembly: GCA_027122795.1. Lineage (NCBI taxonomy): Eukaryota > Metazoa > Chordata > Actinopteri > Gadiformes > Gaidropsaridae > Enchelyopus > Enchelyopus cimbrius. The sequence continues at coordinate 8,919 of JAOPJJ010110096.1, forward strand.
AAGATGACGTCACCCGAATGAAAGAGGTAATGAAAATAGGCAAAAACCCATGATGGATCATAGGTTTCATGTGTCACGGTGTCACTTGTGGATAATGGTTGTGAATCAACCATCCCCTCCTCCTCCTCTGCTCCCCCCCGCAGTGAGGTGCAACATGGACCTGTCCGGGTCCACATGGGGCCGCATCACCAGTCCATCTCGCCCGTACCCGGACAACTCCCAATGCCGCTACACCCTGTCCGTGGAGTCCCACCTCCAGATCGAGCTGGTGTTCTCCGCTGCCTTTGACGTGGAGCAGGGCCCCGACGGGGAATGCAGGGACTCCCTGACCGTACGACCCCACCCCTCCAAAACCCACCCGTCAAGCCAAGCCCTCTCAGAAGGGGTATCTTTAGATAGATACATGGTTTTATAAAAGGGCTATTTCCCACGGGATGTAACGACACTTGAACATGAGAGTTAAATGCATATGAATTGAACAGTTCAACCGGTCTAAATGCTAACTGATTCCTTGCCTTGCTCGTGGGATAGTACGTCGACAGGCGGTTGAACGATTATTTTCACTTGGTTTCTCTGTTTGTTGCCTGCAGGTTGACACTGGCTCTGGGATGCTCGGGCCATTCTGCGGAACAGAGGCTCCCAGCCCCTTACTCACACACTCCAATCAAATCATCATTCACTTCAACTCGGACAACTATGGCTCCAACAACGGATTCACCCTCAGCTACAGGACCAGAGGTACATCAGCACACACAATGTTGGGACGCAATGCTTTTCTTGTTCTTTCACGGGCAACACTTGGATTCACAAAATTATCGCAAGACTGGAAAACATTAAAATATGCTTTCATTGTCATTTGCAGGCAAGATCTGTTCAAGAGATGTTACCCCCAATTCTTTGGTGGCCCCCAACCGGGAGGAGCATCACAATGGCGACAGTGTGACTGTAACCTGTGAAACGGGTTACCACGCTGAAACAGTAAGTGTGCCGAGACTCCCTGCTGTATGCATGCTCCCATCGAGACACACATGTTGGAATGCATGGTCCTGTGAATGGATCTGAACCTCACAGCATTGGCCTGATTCTGTGTCTGTTATGTGGTTAAGACGAAGGAAGAATTCCGTTCGCAATATGTGACAACGTGCCAGAAAACGGGCGCATGGACTCCTTTATACAGCTGTGAACGTGAGTCTATCCTCGAAGAAGCGCTCAAAACTCTTTCACGACAGATCATTTCATTTGGTTGTATTCATGTTAACCCCCCCCCCCTCCCCCCCACAACAGTTTTGACCTGTAAACTCCCAGACATCGACACCGAGGATGTCCTTCAGCTCATCAGCGACGATTATTTAGGCACTACATTTGGCGATCAGATTCAATTTGAGTGTATTTCCGAATACTACACACTGGAAGGCCCTGGTAAGCAGTGCGAAACACAAGCTTGGTAATGTTCAGTCAAAAATAAATCATGTGTAACTGAACATTCTGAAGCTCGCTGGCACCACTGGTTCTCAATTGGAAACGAGTAGCCTGTGCCCGAGTACTGAAAGCGTCTTTTGTGATCTGCTCCCCTAACTAGACACGTATGAATGCGACAAGAATGGTGAATGGGTTTCACTGGACGGAAGGAAGACATTCCCCCGATGTGTTGAAGGTACGTGTCAAATTATGGTTATTTTAAATATATTTTTGTTGTGGCTGTATATTTTATATACTTTTAGCCCTATAGGAATTGTGGGTATATCCTAAACTCATGGTAATTATATTCATTATGTTGCGCCCCCTAGCTGCCCTTAGCCCCCGAATAATTTTATGCAAGAAATGATTCTAATATTAATGAATGCTCTATGGTGATTACCTAATTATGACTTAAAGTAGGCTTTTACGTTATTTTTTTTACTTCTTTAAATAGCTCACTACATTATCAGTGCAATAAGCCACCCAAAGACGTGCAAATATCCGAAAGAAATCAAGTTTAAACTATTTACGTGAAAGTATAATAGGTATTATTAACAAATATACACATTCACAAATAAAAGGTAAACTCAAGAATGGTTTGTTGTTTCAGCAATTTTCAGTATGGCATTCGGTAACAAAAACAGTTCAGTCCAATAATATATGTAGGCCTAGCCTAACCCACACTTTCACTTTCAAGTCTACACCTAGGCCGACAAATAGATAATACTTGTACCTCATATTATTAACAATACTATTATATATAATAGTACAATAATATAATACCTAATATTATTCACAATAATATGAGGGACCCAACGACAACGACTGTATCGATGCTAGCATTCCGTGAAGCCTCAAACAAAAGAGGCTTTTTCTTCGCGCCACGAAAGAAAAACTAAACGTACGCTGGTCGTCCTCACCGCCGCGCTAGCAACGCAATGTCGGGAGATGCAGTCACTGCAGTTCTCCTCAGTTGTGTTCTGTCCACGGAGAACACAACTGGAGGAGCCAAAGCCGTTGTATGAGTGTAGCCAGCCCGGTCACTTGACCGGGCTGGCTACACTCATACA